>JANVCQ010012847.1:0-12969 GCA_025531925.1 Erythroxylum plowmanianum | reverse complement strand
AAGTTGAAATTTGGATCATCTAATTTGAAATGAAAAGTGGCATAAAACTCCCTAGTCAATTCCACATATGCAGGATATTAAACATTAGTGTAATGCATCCAACACATTCTGGCCACATAATTTGTAATTTTCGAATGAATATTCAGAGTTTCCAATGTTTCATCATGTATAAACTTTCAAGAATTTATATGCCTATTGTAGACAATTTCAAATCGATCCTTATCACTTTTTCGATGAAACAAATTAAAAATATCAACTGTCAATTTCAGCCTACTTTGGAAAACAACATTTTTACCTTTTCTGCTGCGACTACATGTTGTAGGAAGAATTTCGCCACTATCTGCGTCGACGGTCTGTTCTTCTTCCACTATTTCTGCTTGTTGTTGGTCCGCATTTGTGTCATAGTCAAAGTTTCCTGGAATTGCAGGTGGCTGTATATCTGTTGATAAAGGTGGAGAATCTACAAAAGATGGTTATGCTAGACTATCATCAACATTGATGGGATTAGCTGAAGAACAATGTTGCTGCAAATGTTTGGAGAGCCTTAGGGCATTGAGCCGACTTAATCTTCTAGATGGCATGAAGCTGGACTGTTGTTGGTGAGTAATGGACAAACTTTAGAGCGTGTGGTTTATGCTATGACAATTTATCAAACATTTGGTGGGCGTGTTACTATAAAAGAAAATGCCATAAAATTTCTACAATTTCTGTCGTGCTTCTCTTATGCGGACAACGTGTTTACAATGGAATTGCAGAATCCCGAAATGCCATCAACGAAAGTGAAACATAGCTTCTAATGCGCCTACTCTTCACCACACTTGCTCTCTACTGTAGCATGATGGGACAATTTAATGTCTCCATCATTGGCTGATGCCACTGTAGGCTTAAATCTCTTGTTCTTTCCTTTGCTCGTCGCGCACGTAGCTCTCCTCACGCCTGCCTTGTAGTTGCAATGCGCAAGATGATACTTAGCCAAGAGATAAACACAACGCTGCACTTGATGGAGAGTAAGGAACGACGATGCACGGATACACAACAAGCAGTTGAAACACAGATGCTTTGGCCAAGATGCAATCAAATAGGGTCAACGTGTGAAGAGTATACTGGGACCAAAAACCCCCAAGCTAAATTGGCACATCAAAGCATGCAGAGGAGTGGAGGCCAGGAGTTTTAAGAAGAGTGAGTAACGGTGGCAAATGTTTATTTGTCACTTCATTGAATATTAACATTGAGAGAGTCACAGAGACTTTAGATGCATGCTAGTTTTTTTTTCTTTTTTTACAAATTTAAAATAAATCAAAAAGAAAGAAAAAAACTAGGAAGTTAAAATTTAAAATTTTTATTTTTAAATGAAAAAAACTAAAAACTAAAAACTAAAGTAATGCCTAGGAACAAAAGTGTTGCATTTTTATGAAGATTTGCATGCTCACCATTTAGAAACCAAACAATGCCTAAGGAGATATGAAATGGACAATTAATATATTAATGGATAGCTGTTTAATGACTCTTCACAAAATGGGGCCAAAACAACATGACCTTTTTTTTTTAAAAAATTAAGATGAATAAAATGAAAAAAAACTTAAATTAAAATAAATATTGAGGTGCCACTCAAGAGCGCTTCTTTAACGTCATATTAGCTAGATGAAAAATCATTAACTTGCTCAGAGTAAACTGGCTCAGCCAGTTCAATTTCTTCCGCAGTTTCAACCTGTAAACTCTCATAATTCGGTTTCAATCGGTGTCCATTAACTTTGAACACTTTAAAAGTGTCCAAATTCTGAATTTCAACTACACCATGTGAGAAACCATTAGTAACAACAAATTGACCTATCAAACAAGATCATAATTTACCATGAAAGAGCTTTAGTTTAGAGTGATATAGAAGGACCTTTTAACCTATGGAAAATTCTTTTTTTATTAAGGTTTTGTCATGAAAGGCCTTAGTCTTTTCTTTATAGATTTTTGCATTCTCATAAGCTTCATTATGTATCTCTTCCAACTCTTGCAATTGTAATTTTCGATTAATTCCATCCTCAGTTAAATCCAAATTGCATTGTTTGACAGCCCAATAAGCCTTATGTTCCAATTCTACAGGTAAGTGACAAGGTTTTTCGAACCTGACAAAATATGATATTTAACAAAATCAACAACCACTTTAGCATTATCAATATGAGTAGCCTTAGCTTTAACCCATTTTGAAACATAATCCATAGTAATGAGAATATATGTCTTATCGAAAGATGAAGGAAAAGGGCCCATAAAATCAATTCCCTACATATCAAAATTTTCACATACCAAGATATTCGTGAGCAGCATTTGGTCTTTTGGTCCTAAACCACCTGTTCTTTGACATCGATCACAAGACTTGAAAAATATATAATCATCATAAAATAGTTCTTTTGCATGTGGTGGATACTTTGGTCCTAGAAGGACAACCCGTAAGGTGCTTGAATGTGGTTTGTACACACAAGCAGAAGGCAAGAGGTTTACAAGTGAGTGTGACCCTTATTTGTTACATCACACAACAGTACATGGGAGGGAATAGAGGGCTGCGTCAAAACAATAGAGGGCAGCATTAAATAGAAAGCTGGTGACTGCTGTGTAGAAGAGAGGGGAGAGGCTTGGAGATGGGCAGACGTGTGCGTGGATGATCAACTGCATGGAACACCATTAAACTCCAACCTTTAATTGTCCCATCATTTACAGTGACAAGAGAGAGGCTTGGAAAAATCAAGAGGTCTGCGTTAAATAGAGAAAGGAACATGAGGTCAGTGAGAATAAAAAGAAAGAAGCTTGCCGCAGATAGCAAATAAAGAAGGATGCCTGCAACAGTCCCAACACCAGCGACTGTCCCAATGTCAATAACAGTCGAAATAGTTAGGAAAATCATGATGTTTTTATTTTTTGGTTTACGGAATCCTAATTATTGAACTTTGCATGTTGTGAGACTTTTGTTCTTTATTTCAATCAATTTATTAGTCAAGTATTAATTATTTTTCTGGGTCATTATTTGATTGTTTAATTTGATAGCTAGGTGCGCAACTAGTTTATGTTTTTATTTAATCAATCGCTAAATTAAACAGGTTGACGTTCATTTCATTTAATCAAAAGTAGAAACTAGGATTTTTGTCTACTACGTTAGGGACATGATTCTAGGAAAAATAATTATCTAGGCTAAATATACATCGTATGTATGTTGTCTAGTTTGTCGATTTTCTTGATTCGTAAAGCTATTAATTAATTAAATCTAAGATCGTATCCAGGTTATTAATTAATAAGAGTTAATTCAAACACATGTTTTGGTTAACTAAACATAAGAGAAAATAGGTAAAGAAATTTATCACGACGAATGCTGAACTAATAAATTGATTTTTTTAGTGTCAATGATCAACGCAAGTTCAATAACGAAGGAGACCAGAAACCAAGATTTATTTCTATTGATTGTTAAATTATCATTATTTTATTTTTAGTTATTTTTCAATTTCAATTTCCAATTAAATTTTGTTTAATTCACAATTACAAAACCCCCCTTTTATTGCGTAACTACTAACGCCTGAATTCCTTGTGGGAACGATCCCTACTTTCCACTACTACATCAATTTGTGTTACAGGAAGTTGGTTTCTTTTTATATTTGGTTGCAGGCGACAACATTCACCAGTTGATATGCAACATTTTTACAATAATAATATCTTAATGTTTTATCTATTATTATCATGTTTTTAGAATTAAAAAAATTTGCGTCGACTGATATTTTGAACCTTGAGCTGCACTTTTGAACCTGGAGTTTTTAATGAAAATCAGTTAAGGATACATTTGTACAAACATTTCATCTATTTATTCTAATTATTTCATAAAAAACTTTATTTAATTATTATATATATAACTCATTTATAAATAACTTATTAATTTTTATCACATTTATATTTTTGTATTGTTTTAACTAAATATTTAAAAACTAACTTATATTATCACGATAATACTGATGCTTAATATTATTGATTATTAATTATACTTATTAAATTTGTTAATTTTATTTTTTATAGTTATTAAATTTGTCAATTTTAAATTGTTAATGATATATTATATTATGCATTCATGCCTTTGACTAACAAGTCACAGGCGTACATTTTTTTATTCATTCTCTTTATATAGCTTATATCATTTAACTATTGCCTAATTTTGGAAAGAAACATTTTAAAATGTTGAAAATGTAAAGTGCAAATGAAAAAAATATAGAAAATAAATACAGATATTGAAAATGTTATCAAAAGTCACACCTGTGATTTGCAGTCATGTTGTGACTTAAATAAGTCACACCTTAGACTAAATTCTTTTTTAACAAAAGTTGGTAGATTCTTTTCTTGTTTTAACTTAAATTAACTATTTGCATTCGCGATTATGAATTTATACGTCTTAGACTTAATTAACTTAACAATAATTTGAACAATATTTATTTCTTAACTTTTGTTTATTAATATTATTTATGTTTACTTATTTTTTATGTCAAAAATGTCTACTTATAAATGAATATTGTGAACCATCAGTGTTTAATTACTAAAATGTATAGTCAGAAAGGAATTATGATACAAATATTACAAATATGTAATTTAGAATATTACAATAATAAATTAAAATTAGATTACAAAATTTTAAATTTATATTAAGAAACGAATCATGATATAGACGTTAAAAAATGTACAAGTTTGAATATTAAAAATGAAAATCAAAATTAGATTGCAACATTTTGAAATTAAAATATTTAAAAAGGTGCGAAATGTAAAGGGTAATGTTTTTTAAAATGCATAAAATATATCAAAAATTAAAAATTTAATCATCATTCAATTATTAATTTTGTAATTAATTAAATAAATTTGTTATCATTAAATAGGTTAATATTCAGAGCAAAAGTTTTTTAAGGATTTAATGAATGTTTGAAATGAATGACAACTCACAAATTCTCAAATTATCTTATTTACTCAAATACACCTTAGTGTCACACCCGTGACTAGAATCTTTTTCCAATATTTAATAAATCATTTTTCTTATTTTATTTTAAATATTTTTTATCAATATTTAATATATTATTTTATTGATTTTAATTTAAATCATACTTTAACAATCGCGGGCGTGACCCATGTTTAAATACTCTTAGAATTAAATAAGTTAACAATAATTGACAATAAACAATCACAATTTATTTATTTTTAATTGATTAATAGATAAATAATTTTAAAATTTATCAATATGTTAGTTATATTTTAATTTCAGTTAATTATATATAAACAAATTGACTAAATATTTAGAAAACCTTGTATGTTAAATATATAGTTTGCTAGATTTTTGTTAAATGTATTGTTAACCTTATTTGTCAAATGTATCCTTGTTAGTTTGTTTTTAATATCAACAAATACAGATGTTAGTACTTCATGATAAACTCTTTATTAAATCTATGATTTGCTACATGTATTGTCATATGTTCATAGATAAAGATGATATTATTGCTTCATTTTTCTTGCATGTTATATCTTGACATTTTCTAATTATACCCAACATTTATTAATGTAATATATAATTTATTATACATATCTAGTTTAATCATGTTTATAGTATATATTAAATTATATATATAAGTTTCACTAATATTGTTACTCCAAATATTTTGATATTTTGGATAAATATTATCAATTGATACATCAGAAACTTCAATGTTGTCTGCATCATTCAGGCATTCAGATATGGATAGAAATGCCAAAAGGCGTCAAAAGTATGCTAAAGTGACAGAAGATTAAAAAAAACAAGAATTGTTGTGACGATGTAGAGAAACTCAAGCTACAAAAAAGAGAAGCGTTACTTTACCTGCACTTCATCAAATAATTACTAATCATGATAGCTATTCTTTCATTAATAATGAACCTTCCAGTAGTCAACTTCTTATTCATCAATCTCTACTAAATAAATACATAATTAATCTTTTGATTTTAATGTAAATCATATTACTCAAGGTATTTTTAACCTATATTTTGACTATTTTTAATATGACTACTCCGCAAAGTGACCATCTTATTTTTATATGTTTTAAGGGATAAATCATCATTGCTTTTCCTCAAAGTTAGCAGTTTTGCAAAATTTACCTGTTGAGTCTCAACAACTTCGTTTTATTCCAAATTGTGAACATTGTCATGCAAGACGATTTTATCTTGAACCTCTCAACAGCTTCTTTTTATTCCAAATTGTGAACATTGTCATGCAAGACGATTTTATCTTAAACCTCCATCATTTTGTTGTTCGTCGAGACAAACTTCCATTGTTGCTCCTCAAATGCCTTATGGTTTGAGGCGGTTATTTTTTGCTGATGATGATGAATTAGAGCATTTCAGGAAGAATGTTCATACATACAATAATAATGTAGCTTTTGCTTCCTATGGAGCTAGATATGATCATGAACTAACAAAAAATAAGAAAGGAGTTTATACATTTCGTGTTCAAGGACAATTTTATCCTTTCGTAGACAGTTTAGTGTCAACAACCAATAAGGTATCTGGAATCCAACTATATTTCTTTGATACTGACGAAGAACTAAAAAGAAGGATAGACATTTGTGATAAACTTCGTGAGAATGCACTAAAATTGATTATGGCAATTCTGCAAGATAACCCTTATGCCAAGTTCTTTTGAAGTCTTAGAGACATTCCATCACTTGAGAATCATAAAATAGTTATGAGACGTTATCCTGGCCTTGATCAACGTGTTTATAATCTTCCTACTGCATAACAAGTGGCTACTATATGGACTGAAATTAATGATGAACAAATTGATAAATGTCCTCACATCTAAGTCTATGCTCACTCTGGTACAAGTTATATAACTCAATCTTACTATGTATGTTATGACCCGCTTCAATATCCACTTTTATTTCCTCGTGGTGAATCTAGATGGCATCATGGTATTAAGTGGATGATTTTATAAAAAACAAGAGTTGTGTTTTAGATGAACGGAGTGATGTTCATTTTGACTCCTTTATTGATCCATCTAAATTATTCGCTCTAGAAAACACAGGCAAGTTTGTCTTTTTGTTTTGTCATTTTCCAAATATTATTTAATTCTACAATTTTATTTATCAAATTTATTTTCTTTACTACTAGTTGCTGAAGAAGGAAACTGTGAAGATGGTTTGGTGTCTACTAGAGAATATTATTGCTATTGACTCCAAATGAGAGAAAATGATGAATCCATATTGCTCCATAGCTTAAGACTGCTTCAACAATTTATTGTTGGTACTTGTATAAAAATTGAAACGTCCCGGCTTAATGTCCATAGAAAAAATAAAGTACAAACAGAAATTTTGTAGGGTGTTTCGGATAGCATTAACGTTGGTCAAACAAAAGGTTCTAGAATTGGTCGTTGAGTAGTGCTCCCAGCTTCATTTATCGATGGTCCAAGAGATATCAAGCAACATTATCTTAATGCAATGGATATAATGCAAAAATATGGTAAACTAGATATTTTCCTTACTATGACTTGCAATCCTATATGGAGAGAAATACAAGACAATCTTAAATTTCATGAAAAGCGCAAGATAGACTAGATTTATTAGCTAGAGTATTCAGAGCTAAATTTGAAATTCTAAAAAATGAATTAATCAAAAAAACAAATCTTTAGAGATGTGGCCACATTTGTTTATTTTATTGAATTTTAGAAACGTGGATTCCCTTATGCTTATTTATTGCTAATACTTAAGCTGCATTTTAAATTGTTAAATCCAGATTCTCACGATCAGATCATATCTGCTGAAATACCTAATCCTGATCAAAATTCTTAGCTATATTCTCTTGTCATTAAACATATGATTCATGGTCCTTGTGGTTTTATGAACAAAGATTGCCCTTGCATGAGAAATGGTGTGTGCAAAAATCATTATCCCAAGAATTTTTCTCCTTTGACTGTTCATGGTGAAGACAGTTATCCATGCTATAGAAGGAGAGATAATCGAAGGAACGCAAAAATTTGTAGACATGAGGTTGATAATAGGTGGGTTGTTCCTCATAATCCGTACCTTTTGATGCTACTTGATTGTCACGTAGATGTTGAAATATGTTCAACTGTGAAGCTTGTTAAGTATTTATACAAATATGTATTTAAAGGCCATGACCTTGTCAACTTTTTCATTATCGATCATGATAATGCAACTGATATTAATGAAATCAGTAATTTCCAAGAAGGTCATTGGATTTCACCTCCTGAAGCTTTATGGCATATATATGAATTATGTCTACTAAAGATGAATCCATCAGTTTATATACTACAAGTTCACCTCCCAGGTCAACAGTTCATTTCCTTTGACAAAAATGTTGATTTGTTTTATTTGTTGAGAAATGTCGACTTCTCGAAAACAATGCTAACCGAATTTTTCAAGATGAATTTGACAAATGAAAAGGTAGAAGGGATGACATGTCTGTATAAGGATTTTCCTGAACATTTTGTTTGGAATCGAAAAACAAAAACATGGTCAGAAAGAAGTCGAAGAAAAATAATAGGAAGAATGGTTACTTTGACCCTAGAGAAGGCGAAAGGTATTACTTAAGGTTATTACTCACACATGTTAAAGGACCAACATCATTTGATAACTTGTTAATTGTTGACAGTGACAAGACAAGTTGTTTTAGGGAGGCTGCACTATAATTGGGATTGCTAACGTCCGACTCTTATATAGAACAAACACTTGAGGAAGTTGTTGTGTTTCAGATGCCAGCATCCCTCAGACTTTTATTTCCTACACTCTTGTTCTATTGTTCACCAACAAATCCTAAGCAGCTCTGGGAAACATTCAAGGACGACCCTTTTCTGACTACCAGTATGCTTTTTCTTCCTATAGTACGTACACTTCTAATGACATTACAAAAATGGCCCTTCAAGATATCAATAAATCTCTAGAACAAATGGGTAAAAGTTTGACCGATTATCATTTTACTGATCATCAATTTCATGATGATTATCATCAACTTCAAACTAAGGAAATACAAAACTAGATGAATATATAGATTGATCCAGAATACCTATTGTCACAATCAAGGTTGAATAATAAGCAGCAGTACATATTTGATTTAATTATGAATTCAATTTTGACTTTAAGTGGTGGAATTTTTTTTATTGATGGTCCCGGAGGAACCAAAAGAATTTTCTTATATCGAGCTTTCCTTGCAAATTTACGATCATAGGGATATATTGCAATTGTTGTTATTATATCGGGCATTGCAGCATCAGTCCTTCTAGGTGGTAGAACAACTCACTCAAGATTTAAAATCCTGCTTGATTTATCGAAGGAAAAAGTTTGTCAATTAAGCAAACAAAGCAGTATTGCAAAATTGATCTTTAAATCTAGCCTTATCTTATAGGACGAAGCTTCTATGGCAAAACAAGAAGCCATTGAAGCATTCCATGATTTGCTTTAAGATATCATGGACTATAATCAACCTTTTGGAGGAAAAATTGTTGTTTTTGGTGTTGATTTTCGTCAAACTTTGCCAGTTATTGACCCAGCTACAAAATAGCAATTGATTGACTCCAGCCTTCTAAATTCACATCTCTGGCCACAAATGTGTAAATTCTCTTTGATAATAAATAGGAGAGCTATATCAAATCTAGCATTTTACAAATTTTTATTGTACGTTGGAGAAGGCATTGAGCCAGTAGATGAGCAAGATCAAATATCCTTGCAAAAAGAACTGGTTATTCCTTATGACAAGAAGGATGAGTCTTTTAACTGGTTATTATTTTTTCCATTATATATTTTACTATCCTTTTTTTACAATTACAATTACATTTTTCTAATGCATCGTTACCTTGACCAGGTTACTTGAAAACATGTTCCCTGACCTAACCTTATATTCATCTGATCCACATCAAATGACAATCAGATGCGTACCATGTCTAACGAACAATTCTATTGATGAAATTAATGACATGATGATTCATAAATTGTCAGGAGACATGCATTCATATATGAGTTTTGACAAAACGGTTGATTGAAGACATTAAGTTAAGCTAATTATGAAGATTTTCTCAACTCTTTAAATCCTAAAGGCCTACCTCCACACAAACTCTTACTCAAAGAAGGCTCCTCAATTATGCTACTAAGAAATTTGAATCCAATTGAGCGACTTTATAATGGGACAAGATTGATATGAAGACAATTAAAAGACCATACAATTTCTGCAAAAATTGTGTTTGGACCTCACAAAGGAAAATTGATTTTTATACCTAAAATTCACTTGCAATCTTTAGAAAAAAAAATGGAATTCCTTTCATCAGAACACAGTTCCCTATTCATTTGTTTTTTGCAATGAAAATAAACAAATTCTAAGGTCAAACACTTGATCATGTAGGAATTTATCTTCATCAACCTGTATTCTCATATGGCCAACTATATGTGGCTTTGTCAAGAGCTTGAACTCCTGAATTCATTAAAGTTCTTATTATTTTAGGAACTTTTGAATCTTCAAAGTTTGATCAAAAAATAAGAAATATTGTGTTTCATGAAAATTTTTAGTTAGTCAAGTTAAAAAAGATAGAGTTGTCAGGAGGTATGTTAATTGTTTCTTTTCAACTTGATATAATTTTGTTTTATATTAAAAAATTGTTTCTCCTGACTAATTCATTAAACAAATTGTTCCAAGATGGAAAATGGTTTATTAAGGATATTTTACCGGGCGCTCAATAGTGATCTTACGAAATTATCGTCCTAGAAAAACATGTTGTTGCTTCTCCTAGTACACCATCAAAAAGACAAAAGTTCATCTTTTTTTATTCTGAGGTATAACAATTATGCTTTCTTCATTTAACATGTTTTTTACTTAATTTTTAATAATTTATTTATTATTAATAGGGATCACAAGCTGAAGGTATTATATTCAACAATGACATTTAACAAATGAGCAACATTTTGCAACCATGTAAGAAATATATTATTTCTAATGCCATTGTGAAGTCAATTCCCGCTCAATATCAAACTGAAGATTTGAATATACAATGGATAATTACAAGCCACACTATCATTGAGCTTGTATTGAATGCTGATACCATCATTCTCGTGAAATTTAACTATACACCTTTTGCTGATCTTATCAACTGTATAAATAACAAGCAAAAATCAGTTGGTTAAACCCTTTATTTCTATATACATTATTCACAATTTTTGGCTGTTATATCTAATTATATTTATGTTTAACATGTAATAGATATTTTGGTTGTGGTTATTGAAGTCTTAGATAAAAAAGAAATCAACAGAGATGGAAGAAATTCAACTGTGCAAAAATTTGTTGTCACCAACAAAGGGTAATTTTTATTCTTTGTTATTCTTTATATTTTGCATGAAACTGAAATCAATTCTTTCTTTTTACTAACATTTCTTTCTTTATTAGACAACAAATGATTGTATTGTCGATGTGGAACTCTTTTGTTATCAACGAGGGCTAACAAATTACTGAATCCTTGCACTCTTATCCAATAATTGTCTGTAGGAGACTGGAATTGAACTTTTATAACGATATTTTTTCTTCATCATAATATTACATTTTATTAGTTATCTTTTAATTTTAGTTATAATTCAAAATTTTAGGTGTTGCATTATCAACCTGGTTCGACTCAGCAATGATTGTTGATCCACCAATGCAGGAAGTTGTTGATCTTAAAAATTGGTACTGCATTATCTTTACTCCAACATCTTTGCTCCAATAATCAATTAAATTACATATCTTTACCTCAACTGTCAATAAAATTATATAGAAATTTTATAAAATTTTGATGCTTTCGTATTTATAATTATTATGTTACAGGGCACAAAGAAATAGTAAAGAAATTAAAAAACCTTATTAGCGAACAATCCTACATGAGATATAATCATGATATATCCTTCAGATCTCATCAAAAAATCACCAAAATCATATTCTTGAATTCTACCAGCAAGGTAACTGCATCTATATATTCTTTTAAAATATTTCGTATTAATTTTTTTGATGGAAATCTCATTATGGATTATTTGTAGATATCATGGATTAAAGCTAACATTTCCCAGATTATTTGCAGATATCATGGATTAAATATAAAATTTCCTTCTAACACATCTTGCAAAAATACTGGTATATGGCACATAAGAAATGTTTTTGTTCTATAGCTGCTACCTATGGAGTTCTATTCACTTGTAATTCTTGCAGAGAAAAACTTACTGCTGAACCCAGGTTTGCTTCTCTTTTCTCTCTTCAATTTACTGCTTTTTCCCTCTGGATTTTGAATTTTTGACATTTTTACTTGGATGTCTCTAGTTTAACTTAACAAGTTATACTTGTGACTTTTTTCTTGGATATCACGCTTGGGATTCGTTAAGTCACACCAGTGCCTTTTTTACTAACCCACCGGTGTGACTTAACAAGTCACAACCGTGACTTTTTTATTTCTATGTCACAGGTGTGAGACTTAAGTCACACCCATGATGCTTTCTTCCTTACGGGTGTGCACCCATGACCCATAACCTTTTTCTTCACGGGCATGACTTTTCTTCACCGAACGTGTCACACCCATGAAAGACTATATTCTTATTCTTACTCGTGACTGTTAATTATTTTATATATATATATATATATATATATATATATATATTATAATTATTCGATTATATTATAATAACTATTAATAATATCAAAATTAATTTGTTAACTATTATTTAAGTATAAGCATATTCGTATTATATCAAAATTAATTATACTTAAGCTAATTAAAATAACCCGAATTAATATAAACTTTTGATATATAAGTTAATTATATTCATGTTAAAATTTATATATATATACATACATATATATACATTACATATATATAAAAAATATCAAAAAATATTTACATAAATATATAAATATATATAATGAAATTCAAAGTGACAGGTGTCAAAAAAATAAACATAAACATAATATTTACAT
>JANVCQ010012837.1:0-12969 GCA_025531925.1 Erythroxylum plowmanianum | reverse complement strand
TTCACACTAAACTAAAAAGTGTGTAGTAAAGTGTTTTGACAAAATCCTAAGTGGGAGCTTAGGTAGAGGACGTAGGTTTTAGCACCTAACCTCTATAAAAACAATGTTTGCCTCTCTTCCCTACTCTTTGCATTTAAATTTGTTTTGTGTGTATTAACTTCTGGTTTTTGTAGAATTTTACGAAAAAGGTTCAAAGATCTATTCAACCCCCCTTCTAGATCGTTTACACAGTGTCCCTAGAAGAAAGTTAAACTTTATACGAAGAGTTATTATAACTATGCTAATTGCTATATCAATTAACTAGTATGATTGATTGGTCAACTAGTATAGCAAAATGGTTGACTAATGCTCCTACAGTTAGTCATTGCAATGGTTAGTTTTTTTCCTAATAAGCATTTTATGTTGTTTAGGTATAAATATACCACATATGAGTTTTAGGAGGAACATTTTGTATAATAGGGAGTTGCTAAGAGAATTGAGGACCTGAAAGAACATTTGAGTGAATGTGTCAATTATATAACATACATTGAGCCTTAGTTCATTAGTGTGAGTAAGAAAAGGAGGTTTAAATTTGTATAGCATGATAAAAGTAAGATGATTTTAGGGTTTCTTCTTTAATCTTAATAAAGAAAATAATTCATCTATTGTAGGAACAAGATAGTAAATTTCAAAATGGAGTTTATAGAGTGGATGTAAGTCAAATTGTCTTCGGTAGAACCACTTTAAATCTAATTTTGTCTCTCTTTTCCTAGTCTATTTTACCATTAGTATGTTTGTCATGAACTTGTTATGTATAAATTTTCTATAATCATTAATTAGCTCTTAAATATAATAAAAAGCAAACACACAAGAGTCACTCCACTCTTATATGTCTTTTAAGGACCAATAATCTTCATACTTGAGTTTCCTTACCTTATAACCTTTTATTGCACTTTGTTTTTTTTCTTAGATTAAAAGTTAGAACTAATTACTTAGACATTATTTGAATTCCTAATTAAACTTCACCATTGTTACTTCTCCTGCTAACTTTGTTTGCCATTTCCATAGTATTTAATTGTTGGAATATATGCACTGAATGTGGAATTTAGTTACCTTAAATTTGTCTTTCACTTTTTTTTTAATGTGATCTAGTTTTCACTAGACATGTACCTTTGTTATTTCCTTATTTAAACTACATTTTGTAGGTTATTCAATCCATATTATAGAAAATTTTCTACCCTTTGCAAAATTTTTTGTTCTATATAACATCGTAATGGTGGAGGTGTGTTTGCTTGTTTTCTAAAAAAATTTCTATTTAAATAAAATTATTATATACCAGTATGTTAAGCTTGTAGGTACTTCTACTTTATGATCATATTTTTATAGGCATCTCATTATTCTATATAATGAAAATAATGGATTGAGCATATGAGATCTTGGCACATCCCAATTCCAAGAGTTACATGTCTTATTCCTTAAATCATCAATATTTTTAACCCTTGTTTATGTAGCCTAGTACCCACCAACTCCATTAGACTCAAGTTTACAGTCAAGACTATTCTCCTTATCAATTCTCAACTTGATTTTAATTCTAGGACAAATTTCATTTACCCACTTAGAGGCCATATTTTTATTTCTGATAGATCTCTTCATCACGATCACTCTAATATTTTCTATCATTATAAAAATGTCTGTTTACTTGAGCTTATATAATATTTCCATTTATTTTATATAGGTTATTTTATATTATGTTACATTTAAATGAGGTATTAAAGTATGCTTAAAACCTTTTTTCCTTAGGAATTTTTATCAAATCCTTATATTGTTTAATAATTTTTCCATTAACTCCTCAAAAAACAAAATTTAGTGATTAGATGACATTAAACATTATTAGTATAATCTTTCCAACTTAATCCCTTTACAGTTCCCCTTCCTCTAATTAGCAAAAATATGCCTTTTATAAATTTTAACATTTTCTAGTGGAAGCTACTTTCCAAATGCCTTTATAAGACCCTGTTTAAGAAAACAATCATAAATAAAGCCTACATTTTTTATAACAACAACATCAACTTTAATTCTTTTAGCTTCTCTTTATCACCTTTTGTTGATCCTCTAGTAGTACTAGTTTTAAAAGTGATGAAGCCAAAATTGATTAAAAAATAGGATACAAAGAAAAGTGATGATAATGTGATGCTTTTTTTTTTATCTTGCTCTATTTTCACTTACTAGTATTATTTGAAAGCCTTATTTAATATGTAAATAACCCCAAAACATCTACTCTCTCTAGTATTTTTACCATAACAAAAGCTTATAATTCTTTAGGAAGGTCTTAAAAGTGTGTCCTCCTTGATGGAATATGGTAACAATGACTAAGGATGGGAAATAAGAGCACATCTACAAAGTCATTAATATGATGAAAAGCTCTATTGAGTAAACTAGAAGAAGAATATGGACATTTTAAGAGTCAATGACTCTTGAAAATGAAAAAGAAATTATGGAAGATAAAACCTACTTGATGAGTGCTTACTAGTTATAAAAAATGTTCTATAATGGTTTACTTTTTATATTATTTTTCATTTTGCTTTTATTTTGAATTAAAAATTATTTTTTACATGTAAAATAATGTAGTAGGGGGAAACTTAGTTGGTTCTCCATGTTAGCAATCCTATAACTTAGGGTATTTGTTTTTGGAAATTAAATAGATGTATTCCAAAAAGAAGGTCAATCATTAAAAATTGTGTAAGGAGTGGTACATAAGTTTCCCATACTTTTACATGCATAAGTGCATCATACATTTAGAGGAAGTTTGTACAATCCACAAACTTTAACACTTCACTATCTTCAAAAGGCATTGGTTCCTCTCTCATGCATAATATGAGATACTCTTTTCTCTTCAACATTATTCTCAAATGGAAGCTTGCTTCATGCATTTGCTCTTACTTTAATATCCTTTTGTTTCTTTCTTACCATATTTCATAGATTCCAATGCATAGAGCTAATTTGAGGAGATTGAGATTACCCCTTTATAGCAAACTTTTACTCATCTAGTTGATTATTTCTTCCTACTAATTTCCAACAGCATTGAAGTTACAAACATATTTGATTTTCTCCCATAATACCTTTATATAAACATTGAAAGAATAAGTGGCTATCTGTCTTAATGGAACTAGAGCATACAATGCAATAAGGATCAATAGTTGCTAAAGTTTTGATTCTATCCATGATAGCTAGTTTATTTTTTCAAAGCAAGCTATATGATAAATGCATAACACAGGTTTTTTTTAAACCAAACTATCTTTTGCGAGCTTACCTTAAGTACATAATATTTAAATACCTTAAGTGTAGATTGTTATGTAAACTTCCCTAAGCAATGCAGTGTTCAAGGGATTTTATCCTCTATATTTAGTCTTAACATGTAGTTGGGAAGAGCTCGAAGTAACCAGTCAAAGCCTCTTAACTTAATGTTCTAGTGTTGGTCATCATTAAGATCACTACCAATTGCATTAAGTTTTAATATGTACTTTAGATGAAGTAAGTCAAGATATAGGTAGAGTGGCCCCTTATTACTCCAATTATCAAACCAAATCCAAGTTTTTTTGCCTCCCAATTATGCTCTTGAAAGCGTGAACCACCTTTTTTTAATTAAAGAATATTGTACCAAGTCTATTAGAAGTTTAGGTTCCTTTGCACTTTCTAAAAGCTTTGTTTTAACAAGTGTTCTGTATGAATTCAATGAACCCAAAGGTTCTCTTTGTCTTTTAAGATCTATGTACTCTTTGTTAATAGTTTTTTTTTGGGTATTTGAATGGACTTTATTCCCAAATCTCCTTACTTCTTTGGACAACATATAACACTCCTTGACATTTTGGTTCCTGATGTTTTATGTACATTTCCATTCCATAAGAAGTTTTTTAGTCATTTCTTAATGTATTTAACCTCTTCTTGGGTAGTACTAGGTGGGATATCTAGTAATTATACAATTTTTTTTGAAAAATGAATGAAATTTTATTTACTATAGCAAAAGCTAGTACAACATTATAATAAGTTCCAATTCATTGTCTATCTATCGGCTTGTAACATGATTGGAAACCCTAAAAAGGTGGTAAAACATTACATTTCAACTACAGAACCAATTCAACATATTAGTTATAAGTTCCATTTGTTCTTCATATCAGGGGAGAGTAAATTGTGTATATTCTTTGCAGTAATAACAACTCTAATCCAATTTAATTTTTTTTAAAGTTAGCTAGTACTTGTCTTCTTTAACACCCTCATACAATTTACTATTTCTCTCTTTACAAAGTGTTAAAATTATAGTGGTGAATGCTACTTTTAGTAACATTTTGTGCTTTCCAAATTTCGTGTGATTAATGAACCAATTCAAAGTCTCCTCCTATTTATATGAGTAATTAACCACAACAAGCATGTGTTGAATCTTGCTTCGTATTGCTTTTCAATATCTTTATAGAAAAGAGAGATAATTTCTATCTTTTTAACTTCTTTATATAATACATATGTTGAACCATTTGAGCTAGACCACCTTCATTTGGTCCTAATCCTATTTTTAATCATTAACCAAGTGATTAGTGAGGCTTTAGGATTAAGATATAATTTCCATAGGGGATTATGTCAAGGAACTTCTGCTAATCTGCTTGTAAGAATTTTGTGATAAGAATCATTTATGGACCTTCCATTTGGGTTAGGGGTCCAGATAATGATATCTTTTTTTATTCCCTTCAATCAATTGAGGTAAGTGTTCAAAAAGTGAAGAAGAACCTACAAAGTTTCCATACCATTCACCATTTTGGATTAGAGATGATATTTTGGAATCCATAGGAATTTTTGTCCTCAATCGAATAATCTCAGATCTTTATATAAGGGGGCTTGAATTTGACTAGTTGGCAAACCAAAACCATGTATTTGCTCATTTCCCAACTTGTTTTTGATCCAAGGATAAATCATGCATCTCAAATTCAGCAATTGATTAAAAATCCAAGAAAATTCTCTTATGTTTGTAATTTACTAGAAGTTTAGGTTTTTGAGATAGTATTCATGGATCCACTTAATCTAGAGGGCCTTTTTGTTTGTACAAATGATATTGCGTTGTAATGCTAGTCAAGATAAACTAGACTACTGTTGCAGTAGTGTTGAGTCTAGGTCGATCTCATAGAGAGTATGTGTAAAGTTATTGAAATGAAATTAATCAGTATTTAGGTTAAAGGGGTTTTGGTTTTTCAAAAATAAGAAGATAAAATAAATTTAAACTAACTAACAAAAGCAATTTAAAAAAAACATGTAAAAATGATAAAAGTGGGGAATTTGGTAGGCACTCAGTTCTTTTGTTCAATCTCGACCTACATCCTAATTAAATATATTTCATTGATTTGTTGTTCTTAAACCTCTTCTAGGAACTATTAATCGTGGGTTAATAATTACCTGAGTTTTCCCTTAGGTAGTGTTTAATCAAGATACGATCGTTAATTAAACCTAACTACCTAATAACCTAGGATACGATCTCTAGATTTCATTGGGTAGAAGCATTACAAATTAGGAAAATCAATTAATCAAGGCAATAACCACATTCGAGGTGTCATTTAACCTAGGTTACGTTAACCCTAATGATTACGAACCATTAATTTCTACAAATGAATTTTAACATAACAACTACGGATTACATTGAATATTCTTGCAATAGGTTTGTAATAAAATGATCTAATAAACTCATTAAAATCATCTTTTCATAATACCCATTCAATTCATACATAAATAATAGAACTAGAATGATAACATGATCATTCATACACAAAACCCAAATCCATACGCATAGAATAACACAATTAATTTCTAAAGAGAGAAAAAAACAACAAAACAATGGAAGGAATGCTTAAATGGTCGTTGACATTAATTTCACCTACAAACTAGCATCCAGTTATCTAACCCTCTATGGGTCTCTCACGGTTGAGAGCTTGTCACCCTTTTTATGCTCTCTTGAGGCTCTTGAAGCTCTCCCAACTAAATACACTCAAAACATTTCCTATCTTGCTACTATGCCCCCTGTTCTATCTTAAAAACCTCTCACATTAAAACCTTTTTGTTCCTTTTTACAACATCTATGTTTTAATAGACTATGTGTTGTCATTTTCTTCTTGTGGCTATGCTTCTGCATTTTTGCTTGTAGTACCTCTATGTTTAATGCAAACAATGCAAATAACTAATAAATGTTGTTTGCTTTTACGTAAATGTTGTTCATATGAAATGCAAAAAAACGTTTGCATGAAATGCAAATAATTGCATTCTGATGCTCCTTTATCTACCTTATGCATTGCCGTTTTACTTCGATGGTTGTCCACCTACTCCATTGTCGTTTAAACATTTTCCTTGCTTGTCCAAATGCTGGCATTTTCTTTATGGACTACTACCGTTTTTGCTTCATTGAAACTGTTAGGTTGTTTTATTTGGCAACTTCTTAGTTGTCTTATTTTGGATTAAATTTGTTTTCTTCTTGCTTTAAGTTTCTTCTTCTTACTCCATGAAGACAAGTGAATATTAATCTTCAAAAAATGGCCCAAATATTAAGCTTTTATCTCACTTTAACTTCTTTGCTTCCGAATTGTGCCTTAAATCACATACGAGTCAAAGTGAGTATCTTAAACAATTTCATGTCATTAATCGCTAAGTGTTATGGAATAATTATACAATCAATTAAGCACATGTCAATAAAGTCTCCATATTCTCTTATATAAAAGAACCTTTTGAATTATTGAAATAAAGATAATTCCTAATCCTCTTTTTTTATTTGGTATTGTGATTTCACTCCCATTTAACCTTTACCTTTTTGGAAGCTCTCTAGTGTATATGCAAATAGTTGAGAATAATGAGTGTAGGTCTAGCAGTATATGAAAGGATTCTCTTTTTCCATGCATTTACCCTATATTTAATCTTTTCAGCATGAGGAATACAATAAGAGAATTTAGGCATGGATGTAGTGATAAACACTCCAAGGTATTTTCAAAGGGTGGGATGCACATTCAATCCTATAATTCTACTAAGCTCTAATTGATTCCTCACATCAGATGAAATGTATAAACTACTATTGTTAGTATTGAACTTTAATCCAAACCATACTGAGAACAATTTCAAAATTTGGAGCATGATGTTGATGGAATGAGAATCTGCATCATATAAAAGCATAAGATCATTTACATAAATCAAGTGTGTTAATCTAATTTCTCTGGATTTAATATGAAATTAAAAAATTCCATTGTATGATGTTAATTTGTTTTGTAATTTGGACAGACCTTCCATTGATAGGGTGAAAAGATAGGGGGATAAGGGGTTTCACTTGTTTCATTCCCATTATCTTTTTGGAATGTTTAGTGGGAATTCCATTGACCAATGCATTGAGAGAAGAGGATAGAATTAATGTCATGATCCATTTCACAAACCTAGTAGGTAGATCCATTGGTTCAAGAAAAGGCCAAATAAATCTCTAACTGATTATGTCAAATGCTTTATAAAAGTAAATTTTTAGCAAATAACTTTTAATTATCTTCCTTAAGGTATACTCATTTAGCAACTCTTGTAAAATTAATATGATGTCACCTATGTTTCTCTCAAGAATGAAGGCCCCTTATGAAGGATTTATGATTTCCTTTAGAACATTCTTTAATCTTTCAACTAGGGGTTTTGCAATTACTTTGTAAATTATGTTGCAATAGGATATTGGTCTAAAATCAACCATATTTGAAGTGTTTTGCCTTTTTGGCTCTAAACAAATGTAGGTGTGATTTATCTTATGAAGAATTTTAGAAGATGAGAAGTATTTCAATATAGCTTCAGTGAAATTCCATGTTTGTTTAAAAAACTAAGCTAAAAACCCATCAAGACTAAGTGCCTTTGGAGGGTGTAAACTGAATATAACTCTTCTAACTTCTTGTTCTAAGAATGGGGAGACTATAAAATCTTTTAAAATATAGCTGATTGAACATTCAAATACTCTTTCCATGTTGTAACTTGACTGAGCTGGTTCTTTAGCCATCAGTTGAATGAAGAAGTTTCTCACTAATTTTTGCAACCCTTTTTGATCTGAGTGTATAAATCCCCCGATGTCAGATAATTATGCTATTTTATTCATATTCCTTCTAGAGAGTAAAGAGGATTGGAAAATTTTTTTCTAGAGTCCCCATCCTTTAGCCAATTAATTCTAACTTTCTATTTTAGGATTGAACTGTGAAGATTGAAAGCCTACCGATACTCCTTTGTCCTTTGTAATTTAGTGGACCTCAAGAATAGATCATGAGTAGAGATGTATATGCTTCTTTTCATTTTTTTTTTAGGATAGTGAGGTTTTGAATTTTTCCCTGAATAAAATTTTAATTGGCTAGGTTACCTAAGAGGTTTGTGAGCTCTTTGGTATCTCCCAGAGTAAATTTCTTACCCCTTCAACCTCTTTATATCTTAGTGTACAATTGAAATCCCTAGTTACAGGCTATATATTCTAAATTTTAGATTGCAAGCTTTGTAGATCCAACCAAATTTATTTCTCTGAAAACAAAAATTGGATACATAAATTAGTGTCAAATCTAAGTTAGGAATCTTAACTCCCATTTGACATTTTAGGTGGATGTATTGATCACTTTCATCAACAAATTGAACTCCAATCATGTTTGACAAATTATCCTTCCATTTTAATGAGATTGTTGGTTTGAAATAAGTTTCCAGTTTGCACCTAAAAACTAAGGGCCATTGAGTAATTGAGGTTCTTTTATTTTAGTTTTAGAAAGGCCTACTAAATAAGGCTTCTTCTCTTTCACTACCTCCTTTACCACATATCTTTTGAGAGGGATATTGAGCCCTTTAGTATTCTATACCAGGACTACCGTCTAAGGGAAATTACCTTACGTTTTTTTTCTTACCCTTTTCCCTTACAAATGGCTTTCTAGAGTTAGCAAATTGAATTTTGAATCCCTTAATCTCACCCAGGTTCTCAAATTGCATGTCAGTTTCTTTATTCAAAATAATGGTAATTTTAGAATTGAGTTGATTCACTTCAACTTCATTTTCATTAGTTTTCCCTTTCTCCTCCATATTGAAAGTGTTCTGGTCAAGTGTTAATGTGTGTAAGTTTTAATAACATCCTTGATAATCTGCAAATGCACGGTTCATTAGCATAGTACCTAAGGTGTCGATCCTATGAGGAGGGATAATCTAATCCTAAAATCTAATGCCAGAACAAATTGTAGAAATTTAAAATATAACAAAACTTAAATGAGAATTCAATTCAGCCAATTAAATTAAGAATCGAACACAAAATATTAATTATTCAGTAGTTACAACACGCAAACAAAAATCAACCTAAGGTAATTACCAAATGAGGGAAAGGGAATTTTACCTATCTTTAATATAATAGAAACTTTCTCCATAGATTTCCCACGATCGTGGGAAATATGGCCTTTCCCATGGTTGTGGGTTCTTGTTCTTTAGTAGCTCCACTTCTCTTCTCTTCTTTGATCGTGGGAAATATGGCCTTTCCCATGGTTGTGGGTTCTTGTTCTTTAGTAGCTCCACTTCTCTTCTCTTCTTTTGGTCCCTATTTCAATCACAAAGGTGTTCACCCTCCATTCCTACACCAAAATGATGAATTATTGCCTTAAACCAACATCAAACACAAAAGAACAACCATGAAGGTCAAATTAAATAAAAGCACACAAAGCAAGTCCTAAAACATAATAATACTAACCTATTATACAAGAAACACATGCCAAATACTTAGAAAAACACATACTAATGCACAACTATCAATTATGATGTGGGGATTTCCTTTGCAAGTCTTTATATCTTTCCCACGCTTTGTAAATCGACTCACCATCACCTTACTGAAAGTTAGTGATCTCCTTAATGATCTTTTTAGTCTTGGTGAGGGGGAAGTATTTATCCAGAAAGGCACGTACTAATTGGTCCTATGTGGTGACGTTGGATAGGTTGAGGGGGTGGTACCAAGCCTTTGCTCTATCCTTTAAAGTAAAAAGGAAAAGTCTCATTCTCACTGCATCTTCTGACATTTGAAGATATTGAAAGGTATCACATGTTTCAAGGAAGTTCATGATATGTGCATTGGGGTCTTCATTTGTCAATCCATAAAATTACAAATTCGTCTATAGCACTTTCAAAAGGGTTGGTTTAATTTCAAAGGAGGCAGCTTAAACTTATGTCCTAGCCATACGATGATTTCTTACATTGAAGCCCGACCTCATAAAATCTATGAGAGTTCTTGGCCGATACGCTTGGTTCACTCCTTAATCAAACTCTTGGTTATATTCATCCACCATTGGTTTCTTAATAGCTTCTTTTTGGCATTTGACTCTTCTGATAGCTTGTTCCAACTAAGTGATATCAAGTGTCAAATCTTCAATTATCAAATTTGTACTTATTATGGCTCTTATATTCACACAAGTGTATGGACACAAGAGGGGTAAAAGCCTTAAACTAAAATAACTAAAAATGCCTTAGTCTAAAAAGAACTAAACTAATCATATGCCTTATCAATAATGATGCCAAAAACTTGATTGTGTTCATCGAGCTTTACAATTATAGCCCTCAAATACACAAGTTAACAGATCATGAATTATAGTAATTGAAGAGTCGATCCCATGAGGAGGGTGAACTAATCTAATTTTAAGGTATCTAAGGCTCAAAGAAATAATAAAATGAAATTAAAAATGAAACAAGAATACAAACACAAGAATTTTATTGCAGGAATTCAACTTAAGAAATTAACTCAAACCAAGAATTGAGATTGAGCAACAAAAAAGGTCATTATGGAAATTAGTCAAGTGAAATTACCAATTTACGAGAGAGGGGTATCTACCTATTATTAGTGCTGACCTAACCAATTATGTGTTATCGGGGTGTTGATTCTAGACTATCGTAGAGGGAATTTCTCTTTCTTGAGTTATAATTTTGCACCCTAAATCTTAACCCTAATTAAATTAAGGAATTTACAATCTCTCAATTAATAAAAGGCCTGTAATTAAAATTAGATTAAAAGCTCTTTACTAAACTATCGGGTCTCACACGGGATCTTTCCTAGCACAAAAGTCGATATGATTAACTACGTGGCCTATTGGATCGCCTAACTCTCGTTAATCTAAGCTAATCCTTTTATGTGACTCACCCTCTCGGTTTGTTACCAAAATATACAAAAATTGAAGTTAATCATAACTCCTAATTAATAAAACACAAAATCAACTATAAAAACATTAAATTAAAGTAAAATTCCGAAGGAAGATTTTGGACATTGTACCCATCATCATATAATCCATTTCAATCCTATACATTAAATGAACAAAAATGAAATGGAAAGGAAATAGAACTTGGATCGAATAATATAGGAAGGAGGCAACATCGAGTAACCACCTAATTCTGGAAGCAGCAGTGTTGAGACCTACTACTTCTTCCTCTTCTTCTTCTCTCTCTCATATGTTGTCTCTCTTTTGAACTTTTCAAAAGTGGTAGAATGTATAAGCTCCCTTAGGGTTACATCTTTAAGTCTTATATAGTATTTCCAATTAGGGCAATCCTAGGGTCTTTTCTGGGTCCAAAAGGTTTGAAAAATCCCTTAAAAAATCAAGTCAA
This sequence comes from Erythroxylum plowmanianum, assembly GCA_025531925.1. NCBI lineage: Eukaryota > Viridiplantae > Streptophyta > Magnoliopsida > Malpighiales > Erythroxylaceae > Erythroxylum > Erythroxylum plowmanianum. The sequence continues at coordinate 1,356 of JANVCQ010012837.1, read as the reverse complement.
GATTGCTGTCCATGTATCTGTTGTGCAGGCCACGATTGTGGCCTTTAGTGGCACCATCCTAGTTAGGAGTTTTTGCTTCTATCACAATTATGGCCCATAATGACAGGATCGTGGCTCCTTGCACCATCTTCTATAACAATCATGGCATATTCCCCATGATTGTGGCTCCTTGCTCTTGCTTCTGCCACGATCGTGACCCTGGATTATTTCCCAAATTTTCTCTAAATCTCCTCCAATTGCCTTGAAACACTAACAAACACATTAAGGCACCTCATATATATAAACTGAAGCTCAACATCATGGTCCAACCCATAAAACACTTAATACAAAATATTTACTAACTAACACAATTTTAACCTAAACACGCACTAAACAATCAAATTAACAACTAAACACACACTAAACTACTCATAAACATATGATGCAATCTACACCAATCATGAGTATTGAGTCCTTAATTGTTGTTAAGACTAACCCTTCACCTTTACCTAGCAGATTGGACAAATTAAACGAGGAGGAAAAGGGTGAAGAGATATTGGAGATCTTTCAAGAGTGCAAGGACTCAGTAGAAATAAACTTCCCTTGAGCCAACAACTTGAAATAAAGGTGCTGCTTGGGAGGCAACACAAGGGAAGTTTATTTCTTTTCTTTTATATTCTCACATTTGTTATTTATGTTAAATGTTTCATTTCTTACATTTGATGTTACATTGGGGACAATATAAGTTTCAAGTATGGGGGTGGGGATCTTATTTTTCATACATGTTTTAAATTTTTTTTGATACTTATGATAAGCTTATTTATTGCTTATGTGTGTCTCTTAGGGGTTTTTTAAAAAAAACAAACAAACAAACATTTTCTCTTTTTCCATTGCTTTTAAGACTATATAGTCATAATTAGAGAGTATGTACTTTTACTCTTGTGATTGGTCAATATACATTGTCGTTAGAAGAATGTTGATTTTCCATAGACAAAAGCCAATAAGATTTTGAGCCTCTATAAACTGACACATTCATATTAATCTCATTGTCTTTTGTTTATGTGTAATCTTCATGATATGCACATTCTGACTTTGCTTTGATTTTCTATTTGAGACCATATTTTTATCACATGCTTTAATATGGAAATGATATAGGATTCTTTGTTTCATAAGCTACATCAACCAAATGGCCTATGTTGGGCCCCGTTTTCGGAGCCCAACAATCGTTTCGAATATCATAACATGTGAGCGTATTTCTCTGTAGAGTTATTTCAATGAAATCTCCTTAGTCATCATTCTCATAACATCTCAAACCACAAGGGTGAGCCCACACAGTGGAATAACAATTTGATTTTTTTAAAATAATCGTGTCTCTAA
>JANVCQ010012816.1:0-31561 GCA_025531925.1 Erythroxylum plowmanianum | reverse complement strand
GTTCGTTCCGCCTCTTTGTTATCGGTCTTTTGTTTCGTCTTCCGGTTAGGGTCCGGTCTCGGGACCGGGTTCCTACAATTAGATACCAGTTATGGCTCACACATTTATACTGACATGTGGGGCCTCAGGAATAATAGACAACTCAATAAGGGAGAGTTAGACATATGAATGGGCAATGGAGCAAGAGTTGTTGCATTAACTGTGGGCACATATGTATTGCCGCTCTCTAATGGACTTATATTAGAATTGGAGAATTGTTTTGATGTACTTACTTTGACTAAAAATGTAATGTCTGTTTCTAGTCTTAATAAAGCGGGATTTAAATTTTAGTAACAATGGTTGTTCAATTTATTTAAATGGAATGTTATATGCTTTAGGTACATTATGCAATGACATATCCATATGTCTAATACGGTTCTAAATATCAATAGTAACCAAAGAATAAAACGAGATAACATGAAATTGTCTTACTTTTGGCATTGTCACCTTGGCAATATAAATGAGAGAAACATGTCTAAACTACACAAGTGTGGTAGTTTAGGGTGATTTGATTATGAATCATATGATACATGCAAATCTTGCTTATTAGGAAAGATGAATAAGTTACCCTTTAAGGGAAAGGGTGAACAAACTAGTGGACTTTTAGACCTAATACATACTGATGTATGTGGTCTAATGTCCATAGATGCCAAAGGTAGTTTCGTATACTTCATTACCTTTGTCGATGATCTTTCATGATATAGGTATGTGTATCTTATGCGACACAAGTCTGAAGCCTTTGAAAGGTTCAAAGAATTCAAAAATGAAGTTAAGAAACAACTTGGGAAAAATATTAAATCACTTCGATCAGATCAAGGTGGTGAATACTTAAGCCAAGAGTTTTTGGATTATCTCAGGGATAATGGAATATTGTCCCAGTAGACTCCACCTTACACAACACAACACGATGAAGTGGCTGAGAGGAGAAACCGAACCTTGTTAGACATGGTGAGGTCTATGATGGGTTTAGCAAATTTACCACAATCCTTTTGGGGGTATGAACTCGATTCTATTTATATATTAAATAGAGTCACATCCAAGTCAATATATATTACTCCATATGAGATATGGACCAACAATAAACCCTATCTTTCTCATATGAAAGTTTGGGGTTGTCCTACTTATGTAAAGCAGATTTAGTCAAATAAGCTTCAAGTAAAATCTAACAAGTGTGTGTTTGTAGGATATCCTAAGAAAATTATAAGATATCAGTTCGACCATTTTTTGAAATGAAAAGTGTTTGTTTCAAAACATGCTATCTTTTTAGAGAAAGATTTTCTTCTAAGAGAACATAATGGGAGCAAAATTAAACTTGTGAAAGTTCAAGATGCTCAAACAGATGCATATTAACTGGCTAGACCCGAGACTATTGTTCATAAAGATGAAACAATAGTTCAACCTTCTAACACACAAGAAGTTCATAGGTCAGGGAGGATACTTCATGTTCTTGAGAGATATAGATTTCTCATAAGTGATCTTAACGATGTATTGCTCATAGAAGATGATGGGCCTACTACTTATGAGGAGGTTCTGAAGAGTTCAGAATATGAAAAATGACTTTAAGCTATGAAATCTTAAATGGATTCCATGTATGAAAACCAAGTATGGACTTTGGTTGACCCACTCAAAGGGATAAAAACAATAGGTTGAAAATGGGTTTTCATGAAGAAAACTAAAATGGAGGGTAATGTAGTTATCCATAAAGCTAGGCTTGTAGCTAAACATTATTGTCAAAGGCAATGTGTTGATTATGACGAAATATTTAGCCTTGTAGCTATGCTTAAATCCATTAGGATACTCCAAGCCATTTCCATTCATTATGAATGTGAGATATGGCAAATGGATGTGAAGATGGCTTTCCTCAATGGAAACCTAACTGAGGATGTGTATATGACACAACTTTATGGTTTCATAATCATGAATGGAGAAAAGGTATGCAAGCTTCAAAAATCCATTTATGGATTGAAGCAAACATCCAAGAGTTGGAATATCCAATTTGATGAGACAATCAAAGAGTTTGGTTTCTCACAAAATCCAGATGAGTTGTTTGTGTATAAGAAGGTTGGTGGGAGTGCAATCATGTTCCTTGTACTATATATAGATGACATATTGCTAATAGGAAACAATGTCTCAGTTTTGCAATCAGTACAAATTTTGTTAGCTAAAAACTTCTCTATAAAAGACCTTGGAGAAGCAACTTATATTTTGGGGATAAGGATCTATAGAGATAGATCTAATAGGTTACTCGGTCTTTATTAGTCGACATACATAGACAAAATACTAAAAAGGTTTACATGGAGTGCTCCAAGAGAGGTTATCTTTCCATGGTACATGGGATTACACTCTCTAAATCTATGTTTCCAAAGAAAAAAGATGAGAGGACTCACATGAGTTTGATTCCTTATGCTTCAGCTATAGGATGAATCATATATGCTATGTTATGTACTAGATATGATGTATCAGATGCTCTAAGTGTTACGAGCATATACCATTCAGACCCTAATGAGGGTCATTGAGTGACTTTTAAGAATATTCTTAAGTATTTAAGAAAAACTAAAGGTGTATTCTTGATATATAGAGAAGGTGATCTTGTGGTAAGCAAGTATACTTATGCCAGCTTCCAATCTAATAAGGATGTCTCCAAATCCTGGTCTGGATATGTATTCACACTAAATGGTGGTGTAGTCAGTTGGAAAAGTTTCAAACAAGAGACAACTGCTCATTCAACGAAAAAGCCAGAGTACATTACAGCTTCGAAAGCAAAAAGTGAAGTAGTTTGGATTAAGAAGTTCATCATAGAACTTGGTGTGGTTTTGAGCATCGCTGACCCAGTACAGTTGTATTGTGACAACAACCGGGCTATAGTGTAGATGAAGGAGTTAAGTTTTCATCAGAAGTCCTATCATTTTCTCATGCATTACCATTTAATTAGAGAGATCATTGGTAGATAGAGAGAGTTCCCATCGATCAAAATATAGCTGATCCGTTGACTAAGCCTATTTCCAAAAAGAGTTTTGTGTCACATATACACGCCTATAGTATTAGATATTAAGATTAGCTTTAGTGCAAGGGGGAGTTTGTTAGAGAAGTGTTTAAAGGCAATCACCTTTAGCACTTATTGTACAAATCTTTTTATGATTAATAAAGAAATTTTCATTATTTCGATGTTCATACATTAAGTTTTTGATACAAAACATAGCATGAAAGAAATCATGATGAGATCATAATAATGAGATTCCTATCATGTGTAATTATGTTAGTATCTAAAATTTCCCTAGTCATAGGATTAACGAGATGGGATATCATTAATCTAGATAGACTAGTGCATGTTAATCTAGATAGACTAGCACATGTTATACTCTTTGATTATATCAAATAATAGATCTCATAAGCTGTAGAAATAGGATGTTTAGAATTAAAATGTGGATGCCTATAAGGGTAGTAAGTACATTGGATTGACCTACTATGAGACAATCATATGGATATTCTGTTATAGTGTCAATGATAGTCTCACCATAGCAATGGTGCAAGTATCCTTTTACTTGAAGTGCTTAAGGATATCTTGGATAATGATCCTGTGCTTTGACTCCATTCATTGATGCCTTTTAGGGGTTGCTCATAGGGTGGTGATTAGGTACAACTTGAGGTATTCAGAGGTAATTGAGTAGCTAATAAAAGATTCACCACTCTAGATAGAAGGAGATAATACCCAAAGCCTCTTATCAGGGTCATTACTCGGGAGTCTCTGACTAGAGCAGATATATGTCATGAAGAGGTCTTCAATGATACATAGAGTAATGAGATCCTCAGGGCAAGATCTAATAACAATTGGACTAAATGTGATGTAGTCAGTCTAGTGGGAGTTGACACTTTAACCATACTTTGAACCAAGTATAATATAGATGGTGAAAGGACGAATAGCATGGCAACATTGCATATGGAAGGGTTCGTAGTCAAATCATTGACTTTCTAGCCAATTGGGGGTCAGGATGTGTTGCCAAATACCTCTCTTAACTTATTTCAATTAAGTGTTAATTCAAGTGGCCAATATAATCGGGAACCTAATAGGTCATATACTTAAGAGATCTGAAGCATGAGTAATAGTATTGAATGGTGATTCAATATATGAGATAGTCTTTTAGGATTATATCTTGATGTGATCGTGGTAAAACACATTGTATAGAATGGATTAGAAATAAGTGTTGTTGGCTTCCATTAATTAGTACTGTTATCGCCTGCAACCAAATTAATAAAAACTCTAGCTATAAAAAATGTACTTAGTGAAGAGTTGAGATCGTTCCTATGAGGAGTTTTAATGGTAAAGATTATACAAGTTCAAAACTAAAACAAAGTAAAGGGGATTTTAATTCACGAAAAAGTGAGAATTCAAAAATGACAAAAATAAAAAATTAACAAAAATAATCAAATATGGAAATTCAATAAACAAACCTTGTTTTCAAGTCATCAATGTCATCACATTAATATGGAACCTCGATAAAAAATTCAGTCCACTAATAAACATTCATTGGGTGATGTTTTCCTATAAGATTAAATGAATAGAAATATGTATTCTAAACATTCTTATTGGTCAACAACATAGACACGATCTTAAGTTTAATTGATTAATAGCTTTAAGAACTAAGAAACCAATGAAAAAGACAATATATATACGACATGCATTAATCAAGTTCAGTATCTTCTTAGAATTTCCAACCCTAACATAAAGATGGTAATCCTAATTGTCACTTTTGATTAGCAAAACTGAACGTCATATCCTACTAATCTGGCTATTAAACGAATCAATTCTTAGTTGCGTATCCTAGAAATCAACCAATTCAATTATAAAAAGCAATTTGGAAGACACTCAATATTCATCAATGAAACAAACTTTATTTGGAAATCTCATACATAATAAATAATAACGAAGTTTCCTTTAACTAAGAAGAAATAACGAAAGTGAAAACCAACAAAGAAATAGCAAAATACAAAGTCTCCATCCCTAGTCTTTTTCTAGAAAATATGAAAACTCCTAGAAAAACTACTGCAGAAAATGTAAAACTTCCTAGTTCTCTTTTGTGAATAGTAACAATCCCCTTTTTATGCTTTTCGATTTTCATCTCTTCCCTCCTTTTTTGTTATCTTCAGCAGATATTCTTCTCCCCATAGTCAGGTTGCAGATCTTCATCAATAAGGTAACAATTTGAATCTCAAAATCATGAAGATCTTAGATTAATCAAATCTGATTTCAAAACAGATTCTGCAGGGATCTTTGTCCTCAGTTGTGCCCTCACTTAGTTAATTATTTTTCTACCAGTCTGGAATTTCGGATTATCTTTACTTTCCTTGCATCTTTTTGATTCAATTTTATCTCTCAAGTGTTGAAAATCATTTAAGAACAATTAAGAAACAAATCCATCAATTTTGAATAATAATTTCAACACATTAAAGAGATTTATATACAAAATAAGAATCAAATGACAACTTAACAAATTCCCCCACACTAGACCTTTGCTGTCCCTCGAGCAAACATGCCAAATCACTACACTCTATCAATTTGTCCTTTATAAGATTAAGTACACATAATCTGTTAGCTTGGGCTAGCAAGACTTAGGTTATAACATACATCATAATCACTTTTCTTTGATACAAATAAACAAAGTCAAAGTAAGACACTCTTGTTCAAAAGCAAATATAAAACTAAGGTGAATTCTTCTGACAAATTTCTCTCTTACACTTAAGTGTTTAAGGTCAAAATGTTTCTCTCAAATCTCCCTCTAACAGATTGCACTACCATAGGCTTGCAAATTCATCAGTTATCATTCATTCAAATTACATGAGCTCATAGATCAAAAGGACTTTATTATGGGTTGTAATGAGGCTAGGCTCAAAGGTAAGGTAAAAAATGACAAAGGATTAATCACAAGTATTCATAAAGTACCAAGTAAAGGGACACTCAATTTCAAATTCTGAGATAAACACATGACACAAAGGACTACAACTGCTCATACTAACTATAAATGGTGGTTGTTGCTATCTGCTCCAATAACGAATCATTGGTTTAATTGAATAACTAAATAAAATAGATAGACCCTTCTCTTCGTCTCAGGACTATGAGAGGGGCTGATTGAGATTATTTGAGTAACTCGCGTAATCGTTGACCTCATGCCAACTGATTCTGAGTAAAATTTTCAATTGGAAAGGTTGCTCCTTAAGGGCCAAACGAATTCCTAATTGGAAATTTGACATAGGGGTATCGTAAATATCTTGATTTAAATCGTCGTCTTTTTTTTTGAATCCATTTTTTTATAAGAAGAAGCGTATCCTTTGAAGCTAGAATGAATTTTCCTTGATATCTAACATAATGCATGAAAGGATCATTGACCAAACATAGGTTAGCCTAAAAATCATTAGCAAAGACTTCTATAAACTGTTATATCTTTCCATAGAAATCTATCCGCTCAAGAAGGAACCGAGAAAGCTACTATGCTTCATTCTTTTTCTTTTTCTTTTTTCTTTTTCTTTTCTTTTCTTGTCCCTTTTTCCCTTTCCTTTCCTTTTCTTTTTTACTTGACTAACGCTAAAATCAAGGGAGAACAATAAATCAAGAGAAAATAATAGCATCATAATTTAACAAACATATGAGTAGAAGTACCTATAAAAATATCTTAGAATACAATACAGAACAAAAATCGCAAAATCAAATGCTTACTTAGTACTTCATTTAACTTGTGATAAGGTAAGGCTAATGGGGGTTTTAGTTTTCAATGTAAGGTGATTATTTCAAAAATAAACAAAGCTAAAGGCTCAAAAGTGTTTGTAAGGGAAAATAACTCAGTGGGTCATTTTTAAGCTAAAGGCCGTAAAAACAAAGAAGGCCTTAATCATTTCCATAACCCATGTAATGAAAAAAATTCAATCTGGTTTAGTTTAAGTTTTAAAGGCAAATCTAATTAGAGGAGCATCACATAATAAAAAAAAATAACACGACATAAAGATGATGTCATTAAAGCTTAAATCCACTAATAGGTTTAATTCAAAAATTCACCTTGATTCCACAAATTACCTCATCACTCAAATGTCAACATCTTTAACTAAGTGTACAAGATCAGTTATTGCAATCAATCCGCATGATTCACTTCACATTCATATAGTCCAATTTAATTTCATGCACAAACTTAATCTAATCCCAACTAATATGATAAAACTTGATGGCTTAACATACATAACAAGCATGCAAAAGTTGAAAAGAGAATCAAAGAAAGATAAAATCACATAGTTACACACATAAACTCCATATCCTTCCCCCACATCTCGACCAACATTGCTCTCAATGTTAGGACATAAGATTAAAGAAGCAAAAATATAAAAGAAAAGAGAAAAAATGCTTCTCTATTTGTGAATGCTGAAATCATGTTGTTGGTGGGTTCGGAGGTTAGAATCCTTGATACTACCAATAGGCCATTAAATTATGCTCCATACGGTGCATTCAATGTTCGAGGCGACTGAAGCGGTCCTCCAAATTGGCTTGGGAAGGTTGATGACTACTTAGTGCAGTTATTGAAACTTGACTTCTTATGGCTAGACAGGGAGTGAAAAGAGTAGTTGGACCCGAATTTGTGAAAGTTATTTGTCCATGGCTGAGATCCACGATTCCCATCCTGTACAAACAATTTATATCCAAAGGTTCTATACCACACGCCACATTTATGTCAGTATTATTAAGATATAACAAATCCAAATGAATGGCCAATTACGTTATATAGGAGTGGAGAATCAAAGGTTTAGATTTCTTATTTAACACAGATTGAAATTGTGTTAGAAACCAAAAACCTAAATTAACAGGAATGTGCCTATCCATACACCACAGAAAATAAAATTCCACTTTAGAAAGTGTCCTCACAGAATCCCGACGCCCTAAAAAATTGTATGCTAAGAGTCGATGAAAAATTTTAAAAATAGGATTTCTAAAAAATGAACTCTTAGATACACTAGCATCGTAAGGATTAAGATCGATGAACCATTAAGTCCATAGTTTTGATACATTAAATTCATCATTATAATCACATCTAGTATTTATTAATGACTCATTTTTAATATCATCGATTGAAGCAAAACCCATAGTTACATTAAAATCATCAATTGATAAAGCAAATTCTTTTCCCATCAACCTAAATTCCACAATTCCTTCCGTAAACACATCAAATTCTTCATAAGAATTAATTTGAAATGTGTTCTAAAATTCTCTTGTTAATTTAACATAGGCAGGAGAATCAATTCTAGCAAACACACTATAACAATTGGACCCATTATTTGTGCAAAAGAATCATAGACTTGTAATGCTTCCAAAGCATCGATAAGAACACACTTACAAGGATAGATTTTTGTTTAGCTAAATTGCTGAAAACGTTCCATATCTTCCAAGAGTCCAAAAGAGGTGAAGCCACCACTTTTTATACTCCATTGGCTGCAGTTTTCTATTTCCTTCCCTTTCCTTGTTCTGTTTGGGGTGGATGGCCCTAGTGTTATAGTTGAAACTAGTGGTTCGGCGTGAGTAGGTACTGCAATAGTGGGTATTGTTGTGGCGGGTTGTGGTGGAGATTGAATGTTGACAAAAGACCTGATTGGTGAGGCCATCCTGTGGGATTCACTCTTCCTCTATGGCATGACTCCAAGGTTTGTGAAATTGCAGTCCTGAAAGTGCAAAAGAGAGAACACGAAACTGCAAAATCGTGTTTGGGGATGGGTGATTTACAGTGAAGGAAAGAGTAAAACAGTGGTTTGTGTTTGGAATTGAGTTGGGGGTTCACCATTTTATAGAATGGTGTAAAGTTTGCAATGAGTAAAAGAAGAAAAAATGATTGAAAGAAGAAGAATGAAAAGGTAGGCGGTAAAGTGTGGGAGCAGCGGTAAGAGAAAAAATTGGTTTTTGATTTTAAAATTTTTTAAAATAGACAAATAATAAAAGTTGTAGAAAAAGAAAATTTGGAAATGCTAAATTACTTAAAATTAAATTCATAAATAAAATAAAACAAACCTAATAAAATAAAAATGAAAACTGCTAAAAATGAAAAGAATAAACAAACCTGAAAATTTTTCGGGTTGCCCCAAATGCACTTCTTTTACGTCTTTAGCTAGACATGTTCCACTACTTACCTGATTAGAGATAGGTTGGGAATACCAACTCTATTTTTTCCACGTACTTGAATAACGAGTTCTCATAATATGGTTTCAAGTGGTGTCTGTTAACTTTAATACCTTAGAAGTATATAAACTTTGAATTTCTACCGCATTATAAGAAAAAAAATAGTAACAATAAATGGTCTAAGCCAGCTAGATCGTAATTTTCCTGGAAATAACTTAACCTTTGAATGATAAAGAAGAACATTTTTCCTATTGAAAGTTGTTTTCGAGAAATCATTTTATCAAGAAAAGCTTTAGTTTTTTCCTTATAAATTTTTGCATTTTCATATGCTTCATTACGAATATCTTATAACTCTTACAACCGTAATTTCCTATTGTTACTGACTTCTACCTAATCCATATTCAACTTCTTCACAACCTAATAAACTCAATGCTCTATTTCCACAAGAAAATGACAAGACTTACTAAAAAATAACTTGTACGGCAACATGCCTATTGGAGTTTTGTAAGCAGTCCGATACGCCAACAAGGCATCATCTAATTGTAAGCTCCAATCTTTTTAGTTTGAATTCACCACATTTTTTAGTATGGACTTAATCTCCCTGTTGGACACTTCAACTTGTCCACTTGTCTATAGATGATAGGCTGTAGAAACCTGGTGTGTGACATCACATCTCTTCATCAAAACCTCAAAAATCTTATTGGAAAAATGGGTCCCTTGATCACTAATGATAGCTCGAGGCTTTCTGAACCTGACAAAAATGTTTGATTTAAAAAATCTATAATAGTTATAGCATCATCATAATAAGTAGCCTTAGCTTCAACCTATTTCAAAACGTAACCCATAGCAAGTAAAATGTAATTCTTACCGAAGGAAGAAGGAAAAGGACCCATAAAGTCTACTCCCCAAACATAAAAAATCTCACATACTAAGGTGTTAGTATGTGGCATTTGATCTCTCGATCCTAAGCTACTTGCTTTTTGACAACGATCACTAGCAAGAAAAATATGTAAGAATCATAAAACAACTTAGGCCAAAATAGTCCACATTCAAGAATTTTTCGAGCTGTTATTTTGAGACAAAAGTGTCCCCCATATAAAGATGAATGGCAAAAATTTAAGCTGGAAGGAATTTCATCTTTTGTAACACATCTTCTAACAATCAAATCAGCACAAAATTTCCAAAGATGAGATTCATCTCAAATGTAATATCTAACCTCTCATTTAATTTTATCATTTTCAGCTCTAGATAAATCACTAAGTAGAGACTTAGTCACCAAAAAGTTTACTATATCAGCATACCATGGAATTACTTGTTGAATTATGAAGAGACTTTTATCTGAAAATTTGTGGTGAAGAACATCAGATGCAATAGTCAGAATGATCCTGTTTAGATGATCGGCCACCAAATTTTCAGCTCCTTTCTTGTCACGGATTTCCAAATTGAATTCTTGAAGAAGTAAAATCCATTGAATTAATCTCAACTTGGTTTCTTTCTTCATCACCAAATATTTTAGAGCTGAATGGTCTGAATAAATGATCACCTTTGTGCCTAATAAGTAGGATCAAAACTTCTCCAACCTAAAAATATGACTAAAAACTCTTTCTCTGTTGTAGAATAATTCTTCTGGGCATCGTTAAGTGTCATAGAAGCATAATAAATGACATAAGGTACCTTGTCCACTTTTTGGAATAGCACTACTCCAACTGCATAAACGGAAGCATTGCACATTAACTCAAATGGCATATCCCATTTTGGTGGCTAAATAATCAGAGCTGTAGTAAGTCATTCTTTGAGTTCATCAAATGCAATCTTGCATGGCCCATCAAAATCAAACTTCATATCTTTTTAGAGCAGTCTACATGTGGGTTGTGCAATCTTTAAAAAATCCTTGATAAATTGTTGATAAAATCCTACATCATCAAGAAAAAAACGAACTTCCTGAACAGTTTTGGGGTAAGATAAAGATCGAATAACATCTATCTTAGCCATATCGACTTCAATTCCCTTAGAAGAGACAATATGACTCAAAATTATGCCTTAATCAACGATGAAATGACACTTTTCATAATTTAAAACCAAATTAATTTCAATGCAACGTTTAAGCACTTTTTCAAGATTGATAAAGCATTTATCAAAAGACTCTCCATAAACTGTGAAATCATCCATAAAAACTTCCATACAATTCTCTACAAGAATAGAGAAAATTCTTACCATACATCTTTGAAATGTCGCTGGTGCGTTACACAATCCAAATGGCATTCTTTAGTAAGCAAAGGTGCCAAATAGACATGTGAAGGTCATTTTCTCTTAGTCTTTAGGTGCAACCAAAATTTTGTGGTACCCTAAATAACCATCTGAACAACAAAAGTACAATTTACTTGCAATTCTTTCAAGCATTTGATCAGTAAATGGAAGCAGAAAAATGATCTTTTCTAGTAACCGAATTTAGCTTCCTATAATCTATGCAAACTCTCCACCCATTTTGAACACGAGTAGGTATTAATTTGGCATCATTATTTTCTACCATAGTTACCCCAGTTTTCTTCAGAACTACCTAGACCGGACTTACCCAATTACTATCTGAAATAGGATAAATGATGTCAATGTCAAGAAGCTTCATATTTTCTTTCTTCACCACTTCCACCATAGGTGGATTTAGACGACGTTAGGGTTGCCTCACCTCCTTCACTTCATCTTCCATCAATATTCGGTGCATACAAATGGTGGGACTATTACCTTTTAAGTTTTCCACTGTCCAATCGAAAGCTTCCTGGTGCTCCCTTAGCATGTGAATCAACTAATTTTCTTGCAAAATAATAAGTTTATTAGAAATTATAATAGGTAACGTGTCTTGCTCACCCAAAAAGATGTATTTTAAATGACTAGGCAAACTCTTCAATTCCAAAGTTGGTGGCTGGACCAAAGACGACAATAGCTTAGTGTTACTTCTAGAAATGTCTACATATGGAAACTATTGAATTAATGGTTCGGTTTCCTCTAATTGGCATAACAACATTTACAATTCATTGTTGGGCAACATCGACTCCTTGATGTCATGCCACCATGATGTGTCTCCCATCTCCAAGATTGTTTCAAGTTCATCTCTTCCCCTCAATAATGAATTTTTCTTCACCTATGTGTCAATAAAATCCACAGAAACAATAGGTTGTTCTTCATCTGAAAATTTCATGGCATTGTATATGTCAAATTTAATTAATTTACCATCAAATTCCATAGTCAATGACCCATCATGAACATTAATTTTTATTCTAGTGATTTTTAAAAACGACCTTCCAAATAAAATCGATGTGGAAGAAGATGCATCGTCACTCCCCATTTGTAAAATATAAAATCAGTTGGAAAAAGCATATTCCTTACTTGAACTAAAATGTCCTCTAACACACCCTTTGGACAAGCATTTTAGTGATCCGCTAATTGAATCACTATGTTAGTTTCTTTGAGAGGTCCCACATTTAAAGATTTATAAACATCAAAAGGCATGAAATTTATGGGTGCATCCAAATCTAACATAGCCTTTTCAATTCTCAAATCACCAATTTGACGTGGAATAGTGAACATACGTGGGTCTTGACACTTAGGTGGAAGCTTTTTCTTTTGTAAAATGGCTGAAACGTTCTCCCCTAGTTGCACTTTCTCATCAAATTTTAATTTTCACTTTGAAGTGCTAAAGTTCCTTAAGAAATTTCGCATATTGTAGGATTTGTTTTATTGCATCAAGTAAAGGAATATTTACCTAAACTTTTTTGAAAGTATCCTATATTTCCTTCTCTTGCTCCTCCTCCTTTGCCTTGGCAAATCGACTCAAAAAAAGGGGCGGAACAACTAGTTTCTACAAACCTATCTGCGTCTTTTCTGGTTGTGCAGATGCTTCCTTCATTGCTTCTTCTTTTATTTCTCTTTTGAAAATTTTTGGAAGTGATTCCTTTAATTCCTTACCACTTCGCAATATGACTTTAGCACTTTGTTTGGGATTAATTTATGGTTGTTCCGAAAAATTTCTAGAACTTTATGCCTTTAATTGATTTATGGCAGTTGTCATTTGGCTCATTTGATTTTCAAGATTTCGAATATTAGCTTAAGTATTCAGCTGAAATGTCAAAGTGTTAGTGGCCAAAGATTGAACTATATCTTCCAAGGAAGACTTACCTTTAGAATTAGATGTTATGTGTTGAAGTTGTCGAGGCAAGTATAGTTGTCTAAATTACTAGAAATTTGTGGTAGCTTATTGTCCTTAAGGATTCCCATAATGCAAATCCAGATGGTCGCACTAACCCGGATTATAGGTGTTGGAGAATGGGTCATATTTCCTTTGATTCGATCCAACAAAACCTCCCACGGCATTCACCTGTTCTATGTTTTCTTCCTGCAAATCCAGATATGCATTAATTGAGTGTCCTAACATCAAACATAGTCCACATACCTTTACTTCTTTCTTTATAACTGCAATTTGTCGCACCAAAGATGTAAAATCATCCAATCTTTTCTCCAATGCTATCACATTCACTTCATTCACGTGTTTTGAACCATGTCCAGCACGTATCCTGAATTGTTGTGTATTGGAAGCCATATTCGCTATTAAGTGCCTTGAGGTTTTTAGTGTTTTGATCGCTTACAACATCAATCATACTCCTATTGTGAGCAAGAGATCTTCGTAGAAGTATTGAATCAACAGCTGGTTGGTTATTTAGTGATGGGGACAACTAGAGCAAAGTTTCTTGAATCTTTCCTAGTATTCATAAAGTGTCTCTCATGTATATCGTCGAATGCCACAAATTTCATTTAGAATGATGGTCACTTTTAATGCTGGAAAATATTTCTCAAAGAAAAGTCTCTTCATTTCAGCCTATGTTTGCACATTTTTCGCCAACTGAATAATACAACCAATCTTGAGCATCATCCTTGGGAGAAAATGGGAAGACTCTTAGTTTAATTTGCTCTTCTATCACATTTGTTTTCTTTATTCCCATGCAAACCATGTCTAATTCCTTCAAATGTTTGTAAAGATCCTATCTCGGTAGACCTCTGAAAATAGGTAATAAATGGATCAGCCCAGATTTTAATTCAAAAGTATTGTTGTCACCTAAATTTAGAAAGTCGATATAGTAGGGCTGTTGAGCGTCCATGGGAGTGGCTAGTTCATGAAGAGTGCGGTTTGTTGCCATCCAGTCCATTTTTTGCACTTATTGTTGCAGTTTCATCTGTTTCTATAACATTTTAGCTGTCTTTTTGATCTTTGAATCAAATAGCAGTTGAGTTGTTTTGTCTACTCGTGTAACATACATATACCGTTGAGAAATTCCTCGACAACAATGAAAAAATTTGGTACTGTTGTTGCCTGCAATCAAATTAATACCAACTCTAACTATAAAAAATGTAGTTAATGAAGAGTTGAGATCGTTCCCGTGAGAAGTTTTAATGGTAAAGATTATACGAATTTAAAACTGAAACAAAGTAAGGGGCATTTTAATTCACGAAAATTTATGAATTCAAAAATGACAAAAATAAAAAATTAACAAAAATAATCAAATCTAGAAATTCAATAAACAAACCTTTTTTTCAAGTTATCGATGTTATCACACTAATATGGATCCTCGATATAAAATTCCGTCCCCTAATAAATATTCATTAGGTGATGTTTTCTCATAAGATTAAATAAATAGAAACATGTATTCTAAACATTCTTATTAGTCAATAACTTAGATACGATCTTAAGTTTAATTGATTAATAGCTTTAAGAACTAAGAAACCAATGAACAAGACAACACATGTTAACATGCATTTAATCAAGTTAAGTATCTACTTAGAATTTCTAACTCTAATGTAAAGATGGTAATCCTAATTGCCACTTTTGATTAGCAAAACTGAACATCATGTCCTACTAATCTGGTTATTAAATGAATCAATTCCTAGTTGTGCACCTTAGAAATCAACTAACTTAATTGTAAAAGGCAATTCTGAGGACACTTAATATTCATCAATGAAACAAACTTATTTGAAAATCTCATACATAATAGATGATAACATGGTTTCCTTCAACCAAGAAGAAAGATTTAGCTACTCATATTGAAAGTGAAAACCAATAAAGAAATGACAAAATACAAAGTGGTATTTTTCTAGAAAATATGAAAAATCTTAGAAAAACTACTGTAGAAAATGTAAAACTCCCTAATTCTCTCCATTTCATGAACAGTAACGATCCCCTCTTTATGCTTTTCAATTTTTATCTCTTCCATCCTTTTTCACTATCTTCAGCAAATATTCTTCTCCCTATATTCAGGTTGCAGATCTTCATCAATAAGGTAACAATTTGAACCTCAAGATCATGAAGATCTTAGATGAGTCAAATCTGATTTCAATACAGATTCTACAGGCATTCTTTATCCTTGCACATGCCCACGCTTAATCAATTATTTTTCTACTAGTCTGGAATTTCGGATTATCTTTACTTTCTTTGCATCTTTTTTTATTTAATTTCATCTCTCAAGTGTTAAAAGTCATCTAAGAGTAATTAAGAAACAAATCCGTCCATTTTGAATAGGAATTTCATCACATTAAAGAGATTTATATACAAAATGAGCACAAAATGACAACTTAACATTAATGAAAGCTATTCATGGTCATTAACTTCTTATGACTTCCATTAATGCATGTTATTCATAACGATTAACTTCCCATAACTTTCCATTAGTGATGGGGGTTATGGAAGGCCAAATGGTGCAAAAAATTGAGATTATTTTCGTGCATCTTGTATAAGATACAAGAAAAGAAAAATAAATGTTCTTTTTTCTAACACACATACTTTTTCTCTCAAACTCTCTCAAGAGTTATTATCTTTGCTAGCACAAAGAAAGAATTCTAGCCATCTCCTAGTGAGGTTTCATCCTTCTATCTTCATGTAGACTTTCATTAGAGATGGCCTATGTCGATTGTTGTGGTTTATAACAACCCAACGTGGAGAAGATTAAAGGAAAAAGGAGATCGTCAAAAAGGTATTTAAACATCTTACATTTCATGTTTTTGTTTTCTTATATCTATATGCATGAGTAGATATGGTTTTTAAGGTTCCGTTTTATTTCGATTGTGTATATTTGATATATATTATGTATGAGGTGCATGATCGGAGCCTAACGAAGGCATTCATATGTATGATAGTGAAGGAAAAATTGAAGATTTTTAACTCTTTCAAAGACAACAATACTCAGTTGGAACTCAAGGAAACATTAGAGAGATTTAATAGAATCCAAACTTTTCCCTATTTATCCCTTACTATTCATAGCTTGAATAGATATATGATTATGCTTAAGGTCCTAATATTGATAACTATCTCTTATAATAAAGATATAAAGCTCTTTTGTTAAAAGAAAGGGAAAAAACTCTAATTTCTTCCCAAAAATACTCTAATTTCTTCCACAAATCAATTTTATCAAGGAGGAATAATAATAAGATTTCTTCATTGCTAAATAATGATGATACTTTTTTTGTCTCAAAGGAGGATATCTGTTATGAAACTCACGTTTTTTTTTTTTTTTTTTTTTTTTTTTTTTTTCTGAAAGTCCTTGTGAACCCCAATATAAGGATTCTCTTCTATTCATATTATTTATTAAATCATCAAGGATAAAATCACACCATAGGAAGCATAATTCCTCATTCAATGATAAGATATGGAGAAATCCTTGTTTTCTCTCTACCTATATAAGGAATCAAAACCAGATGGCCTCAATGCATTCTTCTTTCAAAGGATGTGGCTTGAAACTATGAAATTGGTCACAAATGTTGTATTTTTCTTCAACAATGGGAGGATGTTGAAAGAGATAACAAGACTTTCACATATCTTATCTCTAAGGTTTAACCTCCAAATTCCTTAAAGGAGTTCAAACTAATTACTTGCTAAAAAACCATCTATAAGGTAATTCCTAAGCTCATGCAAATAAATTGAAAGATATTTTCGCTAGCTTATAATGATGGATCTTAGGGTGTTTTTATTAGTGGAAACCATATTGGAGATAATATCATGTAAGCTTAGGAATTGTTTTAGAACTATAATAGGATGCATGCCAATAAAAACTATGCTCCTAAGATTGACTTTTAAAAAGCATTTGATTTTATAAATTGGGATATCATGTTGAACACCCTTAAAGCATTAGTTTTTCCCCTAATTTCACTAGTTGGATAGCAAATAATCACATCAATCTCTTATAATGTTACTGTTACTGGAGAACAAACCAAACCTTTTAAGTAAGAAAGGGGATTAAGGTAAAGGCCATATTTCACCTTATCTTTTCACTTTTAGTACGATGATGCTTATTAGGCTCATTAATTTGATCATTTCCAAAAAGAAACAATTTATGTTTCATTCCATATATAGGAAATTAAAACTTATTAGGTTAGGTTTACAAATGTTTTAATTTTATTCTTTATTTATATTAGCTTTAAACATCTTTAGATTGTTCTCAAGCCTCTTTATTAACAACTATAAAAGCTATAAACATCATTCCTCTGATGCATAGCAATATGTAGCTTGCTTTTTCTCTCTCATAGGATTTAGTCTAAGAAACCTCCATTAACTTTTTTGGATATTCCATTCTCTTCTAAAAGACAAACATATAGAGAACATAGACTAATGATTGAAAAATCTAGGGGAGAATTTTTATTCAGTCCAACAAGTGCTTAATTCTGGCAGGAAGAGCTCAACTCATCATATCAATCCTAAACAACATCCAAATATATTAGTTATCACATCAAATGTTTCTAAGCAACAATAATGCTTAGGAACTTTCTATAGTCAGAAGACTTAATGAGGAAAGCTATAGCTAAGGTGAATGGATTGATATATGTTTACCAAGAAATGAAAGAGGTTTAGGATAATTCAATTAAAGATCACCAATAATGTTCTAATGATTAATATCATTTGAAGAATATTTAATGATAAACAAGCTCTATAGGCCTAATGCACACGTGTTTATTACATGAGGAATGACAACTTATCAAACATTCAACCTAAAGAAAATTCTTCCTAGACCATGGTCAATATTCTGAAGGTAAGAGAAAATATAATAATGAAATCAAGTACAAGGAGTAATTAGACTCAAAATGGTCCATTAGCTAGGTTTGTAGAGATGCATATTTTGAGGAATATTATCTTATGCAATACCACTTTTAAAGATGAGTTAGGTAACAAACAAATTCACTTAGAACTTTTATCTAAAAACCTGGTGATTAATCAATTTTTGAGAGCGGATATTATTTCTAATAAGGAGGACTTTACACGTTGGAACAAAACTACTATAGGCATGTACACTAACTTATCTTACAAATCTCTTTTAAGGTCATATACATTAAAAAATGATTTGGTACAAACTATTATGGTACATTAAAGCTCATCCTCGAGCCTCATTCATTATGTGGCTTGATACTAAGGAAATGCCAAGTACCTTTAATAGTTTAACTAGATATCTAAACTTTTCATGTATTTATACATTGTGTAAACAACAAAATAAAAGCTTGGACCATATATTCTTTAACTAATAGTACTTAAATACTTCTGGGAAAACATTCTTCATCTTTAGAATCTTTATACTCCTCAAGGCAATTAGCAAAACATAATAAAGTGGTGTTGTCATTACAAGATTATAGGCCTATAAGATGGAATGGTTTTCAAAATCTCTTTAATTTATGTAGTTTATAACGTATGGCAAGAGCGTAATCAAATGATTTTCCTTATCCAAAATGCCAGATGAGGACCTTACTTAAAGATGTGTTTGGTAGAATAAGATTGCACTTGATTATTCATCATATACATATTAGATGTAGCTCTCTTATTATCAATAATTGGATGTTACCTCTATACTAAAACAGGAAGTAAGTAAAGTTGGCACAAGTTTACTTCAAACAACTTATTGGTACTTTAGATCTTATGAGGATTTAACGGTTAGAGTTAGTTGGACTAGAGGAAGACAAAGAGCTAACAATGTGAGGTTCCATCACAATCTTGATGAAAGCTCAGTTTATTTGATAATAGAAACTTAAGGAATAGATCTTATGAAATGAAGACTCTCTTGGAAATTTAGGAATGTCTAGTTTCAGTCTTAAGCAACTTTATAGGTGTTAAGATGATAGTTGACCTCTTGATTTGCTTTTGAGACTTCAAGTTGTACATTCTTCACAATGAAGCTCTTTGAGCTATAATATAATTCTTTATTTTCTTAAAAAAGATAATGAAAGACATAAAATGAAGATGAAGAAAGATTAAAAGTGGAGAAAAGAAGTCCTACATTATAAATTATTAGATTCCATAAAGCATATCCTTAACCATATTAGGACTTAAGACTTAGCCTTACCAAAGCTCCTATAGGACAATTTTTGTTGATATTTTCTAGTTGTGATTAAAAAAAAGGGACCAAAGATTAATTTTTTTTTGATGAAGTAACCATTGTACTTTACTAATAAAAGATAGAGAAAAACCTAAAGAAACTAACTAAGGGTCATACCAAAAAAGAGTTCTATGATTAAATTGTAAAATATGAAAAGCGTTAGAATCTCTATTTTATCCACCTAAATAATTACCTAGTTGTTAAAAGAATTTTAAAATTTTAAAGTGTTTTAAAAAGAAATAAACTTTGGTGTGAATTTAAAAGTAGACAAATTAATTACAATAATATATGTGGTTAAACGCTTAGAATTTTTTAGTTTTACCTAAGAAATAAAAAACACACAAAGATGCCTCGAATGTTTCATAAAACTTGAAAAAAATCTGTTAATTTTTATCTTTTATTTTTAAATGTTGAAAAGATTTCCATGTGTAATAAGTGAAAGAAATATCTATAGACCTTTATTCACCTTTTAGCGTGCATTCTAATAATCAAAATTCCTAAGGACATTAAGAACACGTATTCCAAACAAAATGAATCAAATACAATAGACATTTCAAAAACAAAAACTTAGAAAAACAAAAAACACAAAACACAAAACCTGAGTTAGATAATTACCAACATTATAAAGCCTAACATATCAATTTTGACATTGGAATGTATGAAACGAATATTCTAAACCTAAAGCATGAAAGAAAATGAAATGTTATGCTGAGTGCATTTTTCCTATATTTTTCTCCTTGAATTCTTAGCATTTTGTACATATTTTGAGCTTAAATGCACTTATATTTTTATATTTCATTTTAGGTAGCATATGGTGACTAAAGGAGCAAAATGAAGCTAATTTCACTGAACTGGACAATTTCGACATGTCTCCATAGTTTGGTCATAACCCTCTCATCTGAGCTCCGATTGAAGCAATTCAAGATGTGTTGGAAATACAAGAAAGAGTTCTACAATGTTGGAACCAAATCAATATAAGGATTACCATCTTTGTCATCTATTTTTTTCTTACAGAATATCTTTATCGTATAAAATATTAATTCTTATAAGCTTACCCCGTTTTGAAATCTTTTGCTATGTAGGCTTCTACATCTTCCCTTAGTGATAAACTTACGACCTCTGTTGATAAGAAACTAAAACAAAATCCTCATAAAGCTAGACAACTTCATTGAGCTTCATTAAAACGATGACTTATAGAAGCTCTTGATTAATATCAATAGTCACACAAATTCTAGCGTAGCTTATTCTCTCCATATTTGTTATGGATTCATCCATTCCTATTGTTTTCCAATAAATCTTACAAGGTGGTTGAAACCTAAAGGAATATAATATTATAGAGGCAAGTTATGGATGCTAATCTAGAGGAGAACCTGCTTTTACTTAAGTAATGGCATATGAATTCCTGATTTCCACTTCTAAAGGAAGACAAGCCTATTATTGAAATGTGAAAAGCCATTATCTAGGGCCTTTTGAGCATTTTTTTCTCAATTCAAACTTGAAAATGAAGAGGTTATCTTCATTAACCAAGACTTCCTTTAATTTAGAGTTCTTCCAAAGTTTATAAGCCCATGCGTTTAATAGAGGAAGGCAAGCCTTTTGTCAAAACCAATTAAGGTTGAATTCCATTTGGAGATAACTTCATGAATAAGTTCCACAAGGGGAGGCATTATACTGTAACCAACTTTTAGAGAAGGAGGACATTATTTAAGAGAGGAAATGGATGAGCAATCACTCAACACTTGCCTCCAAGATTGCATGGAGAAGGAAGGGATAGAATTAGAAGGTCATTAAGAGGGAGAAAGGAAGAAGGAGTTGATGGAATAGAAACAACTTAAGGATTAGGAATAGAGCTGGAGACAACCTGAAGAAGTTGAGAGCAAGAGGGAAGGCAATAGGGACATAAGGTGGGAGGGTAAGGAACTAGAGGAGGATAACTAAAGAGGTCTAACTCGACTATTTGGTTGGAAGAGAACAAAGGGTTAGACATAAGGTTAAAGATTAAAAAAAGTAATTATAGAGAGGAAAAATTAAAATAACATTATTAAAAATAAAAAAAGAAAGGAGCCAAAAAAATCAAGAAGAGACAGGGAGAGAAAGAAGGAATGTGAGGTAAATGAATGAATAGGAAAGAAGTAACATAGAAGAAAAGCAAACTAAGAACAAGCTAAGGAGGAGAAGAGCTAAGATGGAGGTGAAAGGAGAATAGATTTAAAAAGGGGAAAATCATGTAACCAAGGTTATATGTGTAAATGATAATAAAAGAGAATAAGGAGTAAAGGACAAAAAGAGGATAGGAAGATTAAGAATCAACATAAAAGTAAAAAAAGAATTAGAGAGAAAGATATCTTTGAAAAAAATAGACAAGAGAAATTTTTATAATTGCCCTTATTTCTAACATTTTTTTAAGTTTTGAAAATAGTTCATTTTATTTTTAATTGCAATTTTTCTATTATTTTTAACCTAGAATTTACACAAATAGAGCTTTAGGACTAATTAAAAATACAAATTTATTGAAACAATGAACAAAAGTTTTAAAATAAAAACAGTAATTTTAAATCTAGTTAATAAAAATATCAAAAATATGAAACCAACAATTAAAATGTTTTTCATTAATGACATTTTCTTCTTTGTTTAGTTTTCTTTAAATTTGAGAAAAATTACAAATTAATAAAGTAAAATAAGATAAAGATTAAGCATCCTCAACTAATTCTTTTAGGTATCTTATTTTACAAAATATGTAAAAAAAAGGTATCCATATACCATAACAATAAATACATAAAATAATTAACCTTAATTTTTTCAATCACATGCAAAATGAATGAACTGAAAATGAAGTTGATGGTGTGAATATTTGCTAATTATATTAATGATTTTGTAGATGTTTTGGGTAAATATTCATGTGAAAAGGATTGAATTTATTTAGTTTTATGTATTTTGGGCAGGAGATGACAATCGAGCCAAATTGGAGATATTTTGGTTGCTATTACTTGAAGTTTTGAGCCATGACTACTTATCCACAAGTTTTGGACTGACTTCAAATTCTGGATAGTAAGTCGTGCCCATGACTTAAGGTCGCACGTGAATGAACATTCGCTACAGAATTAAAGGCGTGACTGAGCTTTTAATTTGAATATTTGTCAGATCTGGAAGGGAAGATTTTTTTGGGATTAGTGAGGGAAGTTAGGGATACTAATCTTTAACCTATTTTTTCTCTCTCTTAAAAAACTTATAAAAGGGGAATCAGTAGGAGATCCAGGGGGAGGTCGATTTTCAGAAAACAAAAAGATTCTTTTATTTCTATTTTGCAAGTTTTGTATAGCCATGAGCAGCTAAACCTACTTTAGTCTAGCAATGGTTAATCAAGCTCAAGTTCATATGAGTTGTGAGATCTAAACTTTATTTTTGTCCATTAAATTCTATAGTATTTATTCATTCTCTGTTTTATTGATATTATTATCTTGTTGGTTGTTGCAATAAGAGCTCATTGTGCAATTGGCAGGGCTGTAATTAGCTAATCAAGATTTCTAGATCTGTAATTGTCTAGCTAATCTTGATGATGGTGGCAGGTAATATAATTTCCAAGTTATATTATGAGAATGGATAATCTGATTTAAATAATCACGCTTGTTGATCTTGTTGATTAAGGTTGGGTCTTTCTAATTCTTAAAGCTGTTAGCGAATTAAATCCTAGGCACGTGTCGTGATTGTTCGTCGATAAGGGGTTAGTTATGGGCGCGTGTCCGGCTAATCTAAAATTAAGGAAGGATCAAATTATTAGAAGCATTTCAATAATCATAACAAATTTATTGTAGGATTTGGATTTATTCTTTGTTTCAATGATCAACATTAGAACTTGAATGAGATTACCTTGTTAGATGCTATTAATCTGATTTCTTTTCAATTTAAATTTATTTGCTTGTCAATTATTAAATTTAGTATTTTTACTCATTAGTTACAAAACCCCCTTTTTATTTCCTCGTTCTTGATTCCTTGGTTGTCAATAGGATTGATTAATCTTTAGTCTCTATAGATACGACTCTACTCGCTCTAGCTACAATTTAATTGATTTTTCAGGAGTAGATTTTATTTTTGGTGGATTCGACACCCAACAAATTTTGGCACCGTTGCCGGGGACTGATTTGATTGCTTTTATCCTTGTATGACCAGGTCTAATTGTATAGGAGCACTATAGTACGATTTTGAAATAGAAAAGACAGTAAAGAAGTTGAGGAAAGAAGCAAGGTTACGAAAGCGAGCATCTTCTGCCGCGGTTTCAGTGACTGAAGAACAAACAGCCCTTAAATCACTTTATCTTTCTAGTGAATCAGATCCAGAAAATGAGATGGCTCAAGATAATCACACTTTGAGAGAGTTAGTAGCCTCCCTGTCAATCAGTAGCCATTATGCATTACTTACCCCAATTTAGAGGCTCCTTTCAAATTGAAATCGGGCTTGATCCACCTGCTGCCTGCTTTTCATGGATTGGAGAACAAAGATCCTCATAAACATCTCAAAGAATTTCATGTTGTTTGTTCAACCATGAAACCACAAGGAGTGGCAAAGGAGCAAATTGAATTAAGGGCCTTTCCATTTTCCTTAGTTGATGGAGCCAAGGAATGGTTGTTCTACTTACCCCCTGGGACTATTACTTCATGGACAGATATGGTGAACATTTTCCTAGATAAATTTTTCCTTACCTCCCGTTTCGCTGGGATTTGAAGAGATATTTGTGGGATTAAACAAAGGGATTCACAAAATCTTCATGAGTATTGGGAGCGATTTAAGAGATTATGTGCCAGCTGCCCCCAACATGGGATATAAGATCAAGCCCTTATTCAGTATTTTTATAAAGGGCTATTACCTATGGAGAGGAGAATGATGGATGTCGTAAGTGGAGGAATCATTGTCAACAAGACACCACAAGCAGCTCGAGATTTAATTTCTATGATGGCAGCAAATTCTAAGCAATTTGGGTCCCGCCAAGAACCCTCAAAAAGGGTTAATGAGGTAAATGTATCTTCCATAGAAGATAAACTAAATCAACTAACCTCTTTGGTTCAAAATCTGGTTGTAGAGAATTCACAACAAGTGAAGGCATGTGGGATTTGCGTCTACACAGGTCATCCTATGGATATGTGCCCCACTTTGCAAATGGATACCCCTAAACAAGCAGTTGCTGTTGGAAATTTTCCTGGCCCGTCACAAAGGAAATATGACCCATACTCAAATACTTATAATCCTAGGTGGAGAGATCACCCAAATCTCAGTTATGGGTCTACAGCACCAAATTTTCAGTAATTTCAGCAGAGGCCACCCTAACAAAATCCTCCAAGATCAGGTATGTTGCGACTAACACACAACAATTCCAACAGGAGATAAGAGCAAGTATACAAAATTTGGAGAATCAAGTTTGTCAATTGGCAACGTCACTAAGCAAGTTAGAGTCTCAAGGTAAATTACCTTCTCAGACAATAGTGAACCCAAAGGAAAATGTAAGTGCAATTACCTTGAGAAGTGGAAAAGAGTTGGAACCTGTTACTGGAAAGGGACGTGGGTGCGGCTTAGCACAAGCTACAGAAATAGAAGTGGAAATTCAGAAACAGACGGAGCATCTAGTGAACTTTATACCAACAGAACCTAAAATTTTGGAAATCAAACCTCCTTTTCCAGAGAGATTAGCTAAATCCAAGAAAGACAAGGAGGAAAAGGAAATTCTTAATGCATTCCAAAAAGTGGAGATTAACATACCTTTACTCGATGCAATCAAAAAAATACCCAGGTATGCAAAATTTCTGAAGGAACTAGGCACTAACAAGAAAAAAATAACCGAGTATGAAAAGGTAAGTGTGGGGGAAAATGTGTCTACTATCCTTCAAAATAATTTACCCCCCAAATGCAAAGATCAAGGTATGTTTGCTATATCTTGCACTATGGGGAATGTGGGAATAAAAATGGCAATGTGTGACCTAGGTGCTTCAATCAATGTTATGCCATTGTCAATTTATTCTTCTTTAAATGTTGGTCCTTTGAAAGAAACTGGGCTAATAATTCAACTAGCTAATAGATCAATAGTTTGTCCCAAGGGCGTGTTAGAAGATGTGTTAGTCTAGATTAATGGTCTGATTTTGTTTTAGATATGGAGGATGATAAGTCCTCTAACTCATATGATATTCTTCTAGGGAGACCCTTCCTTAGTAATGATGTGAATTGTGTATTCAACATTGACATTATCGAGCCATTAATCCAAACTGCATTTGAATTAGATACAGAAGACAAGTTAATGATTGCGCTTTGCAAGAGTCTAAATTTAGAAAATATTGATAAAATTGACAAAGAGCTCTCTCATGATGAGCTCCACGAAGTGGTATATGAGTTAGAGGTATCTAATCCAATGGTGAGTTCTACTCCTTGCAAAGAATTAACCACATCTAACACCACTCTCTTGCCTTCTGTACTGCAACCACCAGAATTGGATTTAAAACCACTGCCTAGCCACTTCAATTATGCTTTCTTAGGAGAAAGAGACTCCCTCCCAGTGATCATTTCAAATAAACTTAACAAAGCGGAAGAAAAGAAGTTAATTAGAGTGCTGACAGAGCATAAAAAGGTTGTAGGATGGACAATTGCAAATATTAAGGGTATAAGTCCATCTATATGCATGCATCGGATCCTTTTAGAGGAGAATAGCAAGCCTAGTAGGGAGGCTCAAAGGCGTTTGAATCCCCCCACGATGGAAGTCATCAAAAAGGAAATAATGAAGTTACTAGATGCTGGTATGATTTATCCAATTTCAGATAGCAAATGGGTAAGTCCGGTTCAGGTGGTGCCTAAGAAAACAAGTGTCACCATAATTATGAATAAAGATGGTGAGTTGGTACCGAACCGGATTCAAAACAGGTGGCAGGTTTGTATAGATTATAGAAAATTAAAGGCATCAACCAGGAAAGATCATTTCCCTCTCCTATTCATTGATCAAATGCTTAAACGTTTAGCTGGTAAAACTCATTATTGCTATCTTAATGGATATTCAGGTTTTTACCAGATTCTAGTGGCACCTGAAGACCAAGAGAAGACGACATTCACCTCTCCATTCGGAACCTTCGCTTATCGACGAATGCCATTCGGGCTCTGCAACGCCCCAACCACTTTCCAAAGGTGCATGATCAATATTTTTTTTGATTATGTTGAGAATATCATAGAAGTTTTCATGGACGATTTCATTGTTCATGAAAATTCCTTTGATGAATGCTTAGTTAACCTTACAAAGGTTTTGAAAAGATGCTTGGAGTCTAACTTGGTGTTAAATTATGAAAAATGCCATTTTATGGTGGATCAAGGATTAATTTTAGGACATGTTGTGTCTGCTAAGGGAATTGAAGTAGATAAGTCCAAAATAGATGTTATAAAATCTTTACCTTAGCCCGTCAATGTACGGGAGATTCGTTCTTTTCTTGGTCATGCAGGATTTTACAAACATTTCATCAAGGACTTTTTGAAAATCGCTCAACCCTTGTGCAAATTGCTACAAAAAGATGTCCCTTTTGAGTTCAACGAAGAATGCAAAATAGCCTTTGACACTCTAAAGCAGAAGCTGATCTCGACGTCGATAATCCAATTGCCGAACTGGCATTATCCTTTTGAAATTATGTGAGATGCCAGTAATAGGGCAGTAGGTGCAGTATTAGGACAACGTATTGAGAAGAATCCGCATGTCATATACTACGCCCCATGAACGCTGGATAGTGCTCAATGTAACTATTCCACAACGGAAAAAGAACTTCTGGCTATTGTTTTCGTTTTAGAAAATTTTCGTGCTTATTTATTGGCACTAAAGGTATTGTGTATTCTGATTATGCAGCATTGAAGTTTCTACTAAAAAAGAAGGAGGCAAAACCGAGACTAATATGCTGGATAATTTTGCTACAAGAATTTGATTTAGAGATCAGAGACAAGAAAGGGTCTGGGAATTTGGTTGCTGACCATCTCAGTCATCTACCTATTGCTGAGAAAGCATGCCTTTTACAAGATGAATTCCCTGACGAGTACTTATTGTCCGTGCATAATAAAGCTCCTTGGTATGCTGATATTATGAATTTCTTAGTTGCTGGTACTTTACCTGATGAGCTCACTAAGTCTGTGAAAGACAAAATAAATAGGGAAACTAAGTATTATGTGTGGGATGATCCTTATTTATGGAAGCATTGTTCTGACTAAGTCATTAGGCGATGTGTTTCTGAAATAGAGATTGAGTCTGTTCTCAAGTTCTGCCATTCTTATACATGTGGCGGTCATTTTGGCCCTAAAAGGACAGCACGTAAAGTGTTTGAATATGGACTATATTGGCCTTCATTATTCCATGAAGCATACATGTTTTGCAAGTCTTGTGGTAATTGTCAACGCATTGGTAGTTTAGGCCACAGAGATCAATTACCACTCACTCCTATACTCGTTTGTGAAATATTTGATCTGTGGGGTATTGATTTTATGGGTCCTTTTCCATCATCATTTGGTTATACTTATATTCTTCTCGCTGTGGATTATGTTTCTAAATGGGTGGAAGCCAAGGCTACTCAGACTGACAATGCTAAAACTGTTGCAGATTTTGTTAGGACTAATATCTTTACCAGGTTTGATGTACCAAGAGTAATCATCAGTAATAGAGGAACCTATTTTTGTAACCGCGCCATTGGCACACTCTTTCACAAATATGATGTGACTCATTGTACTTCCACAGCCTACCATCCACAGACAAATGGCCAAGCTGAAGTGTCCAACAGAGAAATTAAGTCCATACTTGAAAAAACTGTCAACCCGAATAGGAAGGATTGGACCTTGCGTCTGGATGATGCATTGTGGGCCTATCGTACAGCATATAAGACTCCTATAGGAATGTCCCATACCGCCTTGTCTTTGGTAAGCCTTGTCATCTTCTGGTCGAATTGGAACACCGTGCTTATTGGGCTATCAAGCAATGTAGTATGCAATCGAAATCAGAAATGATGCATATGAGGATTCTAGAATTTACAAGGAGAAAATGAAAGCCTTCCATGATCATATGATTTCCAGGAAGAACTTTTTAATTGGGCAAAAAGTCTTACTTTATCATTCTCGTTTGAAATTGTTTTATGGGAAATTGAGATCTAAATGGATTGGTCCCTTTGTTATTACTAAGATCTTTCCTCATGGTGCAGTTGAAATTCAAAGTCTGGACACTCGTAAGGTTTTCAAGGTGAATGGACATCACCTCAAACCTTTCTATAAGGATTTCCAAGCTCAAGGAGTCGAGAAATTAACCTTAGTTAAGGTCTATCAAGGGAATTAGGAATGCAAGACGTCTAGCCTAGGACACTAAACAAGGGCGCTTTTAGGAGGCAACCCACGTTTAAGACGTGCCCATGCCTTACGTATTCTTGCTATTTTGTTTCTACTTTTACTTTTGTTTAAGGCGCGCCCACGCCTTACGTATCCTTGTTATTTTACTTTTATTTTACTTTTGTTTTCTTTTTATCTAATTTCCTGTCATCTTCTTCACTGAGTTTACTCTAATGCTCTGTTCTCTGATCTCTAAGCAGGTTAATTTTGAAGTTAATGGTGGTGGTCTCAATTTTCTATTATTTTTATTTTATTTTTAAATTATTTATTATTTATTTTTATCAAATATATAAACCCTTCCTTCATCTTTTTTCCCCCCTTTCCTAGTCACACGTCGCCACCGTCATCACGCACCCAGACCGGATCCTGCTACCCAATGGCCACCATTCATGATGGACCGACCACCGCTGGCTCCATTGGAGTTGCTGCCGCCTCCACCGTCATGAACCCTTCACCATTGACCACTCGGTGTCAAAAGCGAACAGACAAACGCCCGGCTCCACCTTCACCCTCACCACCGCCACAACTAACAAACCCTTCTTCCGGTGAAGATTCAGCCCTTCTCAATGCAAGTCTCGATCTCACCTTAACAAAAAGACATGTTCCATCTAGCCTTCTAGGGTTCGGGGTACTCTCCATTTTGATGATTCCGCCCAACAAGCCAGGTACAGTCTCCTCCAGAGGACGACGTACATCTGCCCCGTCCACATTTGTTGCTCCTCCACCATCCACTCCTTCATTTGAGGAGCGCCTACACTGCATGGAACAAGCCTTGGAGACCCTCACCACTCAGGTTGCCCGTATTGATGCTACTTTTCTCGCTCTTCATCAGCATTTTAATGTTACGCCACCCACTCCACCGTCCTAGTTCACTTCCCCTACTCCACCACTCAAGGTAGCATCCTTCCACTTCTTCTCCTCATATTTTGCTGACCTATATTTATGTTTTGATATGGTACTCATTGAGGTCAATGAGAGGTTTAAGTGTGGGGGAGTAATTACGGCTTAAATGGTTTTAATGATAGGACATTAACCCCTAAGTTTGAATTCACACACTTTTCTTATCTTGAAATGATGTGACATGTTAAGTTATATAATAAATTTAATATAATCAGGTTTATTCTTAGTTTTTCATAAAATGAGTGGTTGAGCCTTTTAATTCTTCTTAACTTACAATTTAAGGCTTGGAATTAATAGAGTGGAATATCTAAGTTTGCTTGCTTTAAATCTATGTCACATGCATAGGAATTGTTAACCCAGCTCGCCTAGTTGCTCAAAATTGGTGAAAAAAACAAACAAAAAAAACATTTGCTCCGCTGCTCCCCTCTAATGAAGTAACCCGGGGTCTTCATGCAACCCATGTCGACACTTAAGCCAAAAGCAAAGAGGGAGTATGAGTAGTGCTAGTAGCCACCTAGGATTGTGATGAGTTGACTAACCAGGGACGGCCATCACAAATGGATCGTAATTGCGTAAAAAGGTTTATGACATCCTAGGCAAGCTGCAAATGCAGTATAATGAATAACATATCAATCCCACTTTCATTTTTCTAAGTTGAGTGACTTGGTAGGTTGGTAAATGATCTCCTATGCATTGACTTAATAAGGATGGAACCCAATTGTGTGATGTAATTGATCGAGCCTCAACTTTTAGGTTGAAAAGAATTTTTAAAATCAATTGTTTATTTTATGGAAAACTAGGAATTGTTTGTTATGTTGACTTTGTTGTATTCTTTAGTGTGTTGCATTTTGGATGGATGGGGGATTGTGTGAAAATCAATTGGGGTGTTTTTGGTTTATAGACGGAAGTTCTGCTTGAGGACAATCTAAAATTAAGGAAGGATCAGATTATTAGAAGCTTTTCAATAATCATAACCAGTCTATTATGGGATTTGGATTTATTCTTTGTTTCAATGATCAACATTAGAACTTGAATGAGATTACCTTGTTAGATGCTGTTAATCTGATTTCTTTTCAATTTAAATTTATTTACTTGCCATTTATTAACTTTAGTATTTTTACTCATCAGTTACAAAGCCCCCTTTTTATTTCCTCGTTCTTGATTCCCTAGTTGTCAGTAGGATTGATTAATCTCCAGTCTCTGTGGATACGACTCTTCTCGCTCTAGCTATAATTTAATTGATTTTTCAAGAGTAGATTTTATTTGTGGTGGATTCAACACCCAATAGAAGCGACAAACTAAAACTAATCCAGTCAAAATATTAAATAAAATTAGATGTTAAAAATTAATTTAAAGTAAACAACACCGACGTCGACATAGTTAAGTCTAGATAGATACTTAAGACCAAAGTTATGAATACCGTACCAAGCTCGGTATCGCATTTAGTTCTGGAACAAAATTGTACAAGTACCGATTAGTACCAGGTGTTGTTTCGGGTAATTTTTTAAATTTATGAAATAGTCCCTAAAATTTTTAAAATTTGCAAAATAGTTCATTGGTATATTGTACAATTGTACTGCATACTTTACTAGTTTACTGTTTACATCAACCATGTTTTCAAAAATCTTAATAATACGTAATAATGACAATTAATATGAAATAACAATAATTTTTAAATATTTCACATATAAATAATAACTACAATTAATATAAA
>JANVCQ010012706.1:0-12977 GCA_025531925.1 Erythroxylum plowmanianum | reverse complement strand
CTGCGATCTTGGAATTATTTGTTTTTGACCGGTTTCCAAGGATCAATCTTTTGGTTGAATCGACAGAGCCGCGATCAAAGACCTATTCTCAGAAAGACACCTTATAAATTATGGAAAGGAAGAAAATCAAATGTTGCTTACTTTCAAATCTAGAAAAATTTGATGCAAGATTAGTTGAAGATATTTTTCTAGGTTACAGTACTGCCAGCAAAGGATTCAAAGTTTATAATAAAAGAACAAAGAGGATGAAAGAATCAATACATGTGTTATTTGAAGAAGCATTACCCTTAACAACAGTAGCTGATTCAAAAAATGAAGAGCACCTTAGGTTTCAAAAAATACATTGCAGACTCAAACTACACCTATAGTATCTTCAGAATTACAAGATCAAGAAGGTCCTTCTGAAGCTAGGGCAGAGCAAACTCTTTCGTCTCAGCAAGAGCCTATGCAACAAAGAACATTAAGAGAAAGGAGAGGCCAAGATACATATCAATTCATTCTGGTAGACCCTTTTGAAAGTCTAAGAACTAGATCTTCCTTCATAAACAATTATGTTGCCCTCGTCTCACAATTAAAACCAAAGACAATTGAAGAGGCTCTTACTGATGAAAATTGGGTTTTAATTATGAATGATGAACTAAATCAGTGTGACAAAAACAAAGTATAGAATCTAGTACCTCGTCCACAAAAGAAGTCAATCATTAGAATTTGTTGGGAATTACAGAGGCATAAACACATCCCAAATATGTTTATGTAATTTTTCTAGAATCAAATTCCATGAAAATCATGTGTAACCTCATCAGTTTAGCTAATAGACATCACATGCTCAGCAGAAAGACAAATTTCATTCATGTTTTTGTAAATTTGAAATTAAATATTTTAGTCACATTAATTTTTTTTCAATCACACTGAATCATTCACTTACATCTTATAAATAGATTAGTGAAAGAAAATCTTGAAAACCTATTTTTTATAATTAATTTTAGAAAACATTACAAGGTTATAAGTTGTCATAACCATCAAAACAATTTTCACATTTCATGTATTCTAAATCTAACAAGGCACAAGATGGCTCTAATACCACTGTAAGGTTCCGATCATGCATCTCATATATAATATATATCAAATATACACAGTGGAAAATAAAACAAAACCTAAAAGAAAGTAGATCTACTCATGCATATAGATATAGAAAACAAAAACATGAAATGTAAGATGATTACATACCTTTCTGATGATCTCCTTCATTCTTTAATCATCTTCGCTTTGGGTTATCATAAATCACAATAATCAACGTAGAACGTCTCTAATGAAAGTCCACATGAAGATAGAAGGATGAAACCTCACTAAGATATGGCTAGAATTATTTCTTTGTGCTAGAAAAGACTAGAACTCTTGTGAGAGTTAGAGAGAAAAAGAATATGTATGTAAGAAAGAACATTTTTTTAACTTGTGTCTTACATAAGATGCATGAAAATCATCTCTATTTTTTGCACAATTTGGGCTTCCATAACCCCCATCACTAATGGAGAGTTACGGGAAATTAATGGTCATGAATAACATGCATTAATGGAAGTTTAGGAAGTTAATGACCAAATTCGCAGCCAACAACACTGGTTTCTAATCCAATCCATGCAATGTTTTCTACCACGATCACATCATGATATAATCCCGAAACACTCTTTCATTTCTTGAATCACCATTCAAAACCATTTTACTCATCCTTTAGATCTCCTATGTATGTAATCCATTATATAATATTTCAAAATTCAAACTGGATTTATTTTCTTGTATAGGCAATGATATATTTCTTTAAAAGGAAATAAAATCATAGGATAATTGCTTCCTTTCTTGTAGGAGCCTTTTTTTATGAAATTACCTTATTAGAAACAGTTCCATAACATTCATTCTATTAGAGATGATATTGAAGATTCGTTAGATAAAAACTTAACTCATAATCAAAATCAAGCAACGAGTAGTTGAAGAAAATGTCTACTTAAGGAAGAGCCACTTCATTTGCAAATGACCCATAGATTTGCAAAGTACTTCAACAGCATCAATATTCTTGAATGTCATATTAAACTCCTTGTGCCTTAGAAAATGAAATCATTCTATTAAGAGAGACTGTTAAACCTTTTATACAATGTTTGAGTGCTTGTAGAGGCTTGTTAAACACTACAAGTGTGGAAGGATGAATAACCTTAAAAAATATGTATTTCTGAGCTTGAAGAGGCTCGTGAAAATTTACTACTTGAAGTTTTATAGTGAAATACTCAAGTTGAATACTTGGAGATTGGACGTAGGCTTCGTTATAAGTCGAACCAGTATAAATCGATTGTGTCACTTTCTCTCTCTCTTAACTTTTAAATTTTTGCATCATAGTGTTTGTGTTTTCAACTTGTAAGAGGCTCCTTCAATTTTTAATACGCTCCTTTTGTTTTAATATCGCAAGAGGTTCCTTTCGTTTTTAAATGATTAATAGGCTCCTTTCATTTTTATCATTAATAGACTCCTTTCGATTAACAAGCTCCTTTCGTTTTGAGCATTAATCTTTTCTTTTCTAAAACAATTAATAGCTCTTTTCATTTTCAACGTTAATAGGATAATTTCGAAAGTTAATAGAACCATTCTACATACTTATTTTGTTTAGCAGGACTTTATCGAATTGAAGGTACCCTGAAATTTTTTTATCACACACAATCCCCCCCCCCCCCCCCTCTTACATATGTTTGCATTATCAGTTCCAAGCATATAAAGAGTGACCAATTTTCTAGTCACCTAAAAGTTTCCCTTTCAAAGACCTGAAATCTCTTTTATCTAATAAAACAAACATATACAAGAGGGAATGAATTGTGTGTGACCTTAAAAAAACTTACAAGTTACTTTCAATTAGTATAAAGACAAGGGCTTGTTAAAATTTAAAAATAATAGGATCCTATTAGACGATAGAACCCTGTTAAATGATAGAAGCCTACTAGAAGATCGAAGCTTGCTAAACGATAGGAGCCTACTCAATGAAAAATCCTGTTAAAATAATTTGAAACAGAAGGCACCTGTTAAAACCAAAAAGAGCCTCTTGCAATTGAAAATATAAGGAGCCTATCATAAAAGTGAAGGAACCTATTACAAAAATGAAAACACAAACAATATATTAGTAAAATTTAAAAGTTAAATGGAGAGAGGAATGACATAATTGATCTATACTAGTTCTACTTATAAGCTAAGTCTGCCTTTAGTCCCTAATTATCTAACTTAAGTGTTTCACTAAAATCCCAAGTAGTAATTTGACGAGCCTCTTTAAGCTCACGAATAAATATTTTTCAAGATTCTCTAACCTTCCAAACTAGTAGCATTTAGCTATCCTCTACAAGTGATTGGCGGTTTGTCTTTGGGTTATTCACTTGGAAACTGAATCAAAAATTTAATTCCAAGGATTGCAATGTAGAGTGCAACCTTGGGTCGTCTCACTTAATCGAAACCTAGTGCAATGGATCTAAGCTAGCCTAATTATCATGAAATGCAAACTAAATTAGTTAGGAGGGGGTTTTAGATCTTTGAGAAAACTCACTAAATTGAGCTAATTGAAAGCAAAGCATATAAAAAGATATTTTTGGATTTTTGGGAAAGGAATTTGAAAACTCAAACAATGATCGAATGTGATAAAATCCTCTTGAAAAATGAACTTTGACTATCATAATTCAGAATAAATCTTTTTGGGAGTAAAAATCACTAAGTTTTCAAATGAAAAACCTTAAAGAACCCTTTAAGTCCAAAGTTTAAATCAATGAACTCCATTTCTCAAAACCTTGTTGAATGCATTTTAGTGTTTGTGTAATGGGTAAGTTGATGCAAGTGGTCCATTTGAAATCAAGCGTCATCTCAATATCTAACACAACTAGGCAGATAAAAGAGAATTAACAAAATTACCAAAAGGACATATATGAGACTTCATATATTTAAGCTCCAAGTTCTACATCAACAAATCCATAACACAATACATTGTTCAACACTTGATTAAACTATAATCAAGAAAATCCAACTACAAAGCATAAATCCTAACTCAGGAGTTCATAACAATGCAGTTAAAGACAACAATGTAGTTAAACATGAATAAACTTCTCCCCTTTGAAGCCCATTGAACTCAAGCCATCGTTACATCTTCAAGAGGAAATAGTGCCTAGCCAAGCATCTCTTCGGAAGAACTCTTCGGGAGAAATCACAACCGGACACCCACAAATAGCATCCATGGCAGCAGTAGCAGATAATGAAGACGGCGATAAATAATGGAAGAAAATGATAGATGTAGGTCGAGTGAGAGACAAGAGTGTATGTATGATGTTCTGAAGTCGGCTCTCTCTTGGTATGTAATGTGTTTGCCTTCCTGTAACCTAATTTAGTAGGTTTTTAAATATAGAATCGATGGGTTGAGTCACACAGTGAGTGATTTTTTTTCTAAATATAGTTCAAGTTTTTGACGGTTCGCCGCGGCGACAAATAAGTTCGTCGCAGCATACTTTTCCCGAAAGATTTTGCTCCTTGATGGATCCTTCGCTGCTGCGAAATAATTAATCTTAACTGCGGTGAACTTTTCCCAAAATTTTAGCCTAGAGTTCTTTGTGTTACGTCGCGGCGAATTTTTCCTGTAACGCAGGTCCTCTTGTTGACTTCACTTCAGCACATTGACTCCCTTCTCCTTGAGGTTCCTACAATCAACAATAGCAATTTACAGTATCAATTGTTCTCAGAAAAATTAAGTAGTGCAATTAATACGAATTTGTAATAATTTTTACTATCAAATTGCATAAAATAAAAGTACACACTCAAGGGTTAATTTAAGCACACAATCAAGAATTAGGAGTCAAAAAGTATAGTAAAAGCCATGAAAGTATCTCCAATTTATATAATAAACTTGGGCTCAATCAACAAGTTCTCAACAAATGAAAATGTAATTTTTTTGATATGAGCTTCAATGATCTCTCTCAAAAAGAATTTGCACTTTCTAAAGCATAAGAGATTTGACAATAACATCCCTTTGAAGAGAATTGATGTTATAGATGTATTTCTAGAGTCTGATATGTTTTTGCAAAAGTAGTGGCTCTTCCTTAAATAGGCATTTCTTTCAACTAGTCATTGCTTCACTTACAACCTTAGTCAATTGAATGGATTTAAATTTGAATAACTTCGATGTCATCTTTGCAAAAAATCTTCAGTAATCACGGGACTAATATGACCTTTATAATTAGTAGGATCCTTTTGGATAAACCATTTCTAATAAGCTAAGTTCATAAAGAAGGTTCCTGTAAGAAATGAAGCATTTTTCTTATGATTTTATTTCCTTTTAAGAATTAACCCGTTAACAATAAAAGGAAAAAACTTTAATGATTATAAGATTCTTCTAGATATTGTGACAAAAATAAGGTGAGTTCATTAAGAATGTTCCTACAAGAAAGGAGGCATTTATCCTATGATTTTATTTCCTTTTGAGAATTAGACCGTTAATTATTCAAGGAAATAACTCTAATTTGAATTTTAAAATATTATGAGGTTATCATCAAAATCCTTAATAATAAACCTTGAGTTAACAATCTCCCCTTTTTGATGATGACAAACAATAACAAATATATTTTAAAAATTCAACTAATAATGAAGGGTTTCGAAAAATACATGTAGACTTTATAAGTTATTAATGATTCAAAGGAGTCTTTCCATTTTTAGTAAGGAGCCTATTGTTAACAAATCACAGATTAAAACTTCACAGATTTAGTTAGTAACATATATCACAAATTCATCATGCTCACAAATCATACAAGTAAAAATCATGCAAGTATATCATACATCTTTCAGTAAAATGTATTGTCATCTTAATTCTCACCCTTTTTCATTATCAAAAAGTATAAGGAAAAGAATGAATTAGGCAAAAATAACAACAAAGTTATCAAAGAGATATATAACATGTCATGCTCAAAATCATGCAAGGAGAAAATATATCATTAACTCTTAACTCTCCCCTTTTGTGATTATAAACAAATATATCTACTTTCCTCCTGCATTAAAGTTGAGAATTCTTCACAGAAGGATGGATTAGTAGCACCAAATATTATGTCATCAACATATATTTGCACTATAAGTAAATCATTCTCTTTTCTCTTAATAAATAAGGTTTTATCAACCTTTCCTCTTTCAAAGTTATTCTCAAGAAAAAAGTTACTTAACCTCTCATACCATACTCGAGGAGCCTACTTTAAACCATATAGAGCTTTGGTTAACTTTATCATGTAACCCGGATGATTTTCATATTCAAAACCTACGGGTTGCTTAACAAATACTTCTTTGTTAATGTAACCATTTAAGAATGAATTTTTAACATTCATTTGGAATAACTTTAAGTTTCTATAGCATGCAAAAGAAAGTAAAATTCTAATCGATTCCAATATGGCAACAGGTGCATAAGTTTCATCATTTGCTTCTTACCACCTTTCCATTTTTGTCAAGTTTGTTTCGAAATACCCACTAAGTCCCAATGATTTACTTGTTTTGAGGATGAGGTACTAGATTTTAGACTTTGTTTTTTTCAAATTGATTCAGTTCTTCTTTCATGACTGAAACCCATTTTTCGTCAGTAAGGGCCTCTTTAACAATCTTTGGTTTTATTTATGAGATGAGAGCCATAAATTTGTTCTTCAATGATGATATTATTCTTAGGCTCTCAGAGGGATCTCCCATAATATATTGATGTATATCAAGACCTCTCCATTCTCTCAGTGTTTTTCGATGTATAGACTCCTACTGAGATAAAGGAGCTTGCTCTATTCTAACTTCAAAGGGGCTTTCTTGATTTTGTAATTCTGAGGGTATTATTGGTGTAGTTTGATTCTTCGATGTATTTTTAGGAATAAAAATATGCTCTTCATCATCTGAATTAGTTACTATTGTTGATGGTAGTGCTTCATCAAATACCACATGTATTGATTCTTCCATCTTCTTTGTTCTTTTATGATATACTCTGAATCCTTTACTGGCGGTATTGTAACCCAGAAAAATAGCTTCATCTGAACTCATATCAAACTTTCCAAGGTTGTCTTTTCCATTTTTTAGAATGAAACACTTGTAGCCAAATGCTCAAAAGGAGACAACATTTGGTTTTCTTCCTTTCCACAACTTTTAGAGGGTCCTTTTTAGAATAAGTCATATAAGACATTTGTTAAGTACATAACATATTGTGGATACTGTTTTTACCTAGTATCCATGAGGTATTCTATGTTTGCATAGCATGATCTTGGCCATATCAACTAAAATTTTGATCTTTCTTTCTACAGCTACATTTTGTTAAGGCATCTTTGGACAAGAGAAGTTGTGAGTTATACCATTGTTGTCACAGAAATCTTGAAACTTTCTATTATCAAATTCTCTTCTATGATCGCTACAAACTGAAGTGATGCAATACCCTTTTTCTATCTAAATTTGTTTACAAAACTTCTCAAAAATTTCAAAAACATCATCATTATTTAATAAAAAATAAACCAATGTAAATCTGGAGTAATCATCTACTAGAACAAAACCATAATGTTTACCACCAAAGCTTTAAGTCCTAGTGAGATTGAATAAATCCATGTGTACAAATGTTATGGTCTAAACAAAGCAATATAAATTAAATTATATACAGACCAACTAGAGGCAAGTGTACCCTATCGACAAGTAATATAAAATGGTAAAAACCGGATATCATACCCAAGGGATTCCAACACACAAGACAATTAAATTAAACGATGCAAAATTATTTAGATGATCAGGAATTGATTGATTTAAAAATAAAATAAAGTAAGCGAATAAAGGAAATATGCAAGATGCAAAGTATGAATGAAAAATGACTAGACTTAATTAAATGATAGAAATTGGCTAAGGTATTCGATTTCAATTGGATTAGACACTAAAACTTGTAACGGTGGATTGTAGGATTTACTTCACTTAAGCGAGTCAAACCCAATGTTCATAGGAATTCCCTTCTCTTCTAAATCCGAGTTACCTACTTAGTTCATAGATAATTTAGAATAAAAATAATTCAATACAAGAAGCCTAAAATTAAGTTCGTTATTCCTAGATATCCTCACACAAGATCCTAAGGTTGGTTTACGCTTTAGTCTCAAGTATGTTGCTTGGTTAATTTTCCAACAAATTAAATCCCATTGGTTATGACATTCAATCATCTAAGGCCTTAATATAGGTGATCAAACTAAATTAGGACTAAATATGCATTTAGTCAAGAAAAAAACAATACCACAAAAATTGTCCTAATCCAATATCAATCCTAACCTCAACTAAAAAACTTACATATATTCATCAATGTAACACAAATCATGGTCATGATATATATTTGCATTGATTAAATCCATAAAAATTAAAACAAATAAGAAATAAAAACAAATTAAAAACACCCAATATTTAGTCTTCTCCCACGGCTATAGCTACTCATGCTGTCTTCTTGCTGCTATAGCTGCTCACGCTTTCTTCTTGTTTCTATCTAAGGTTTTGGTCTACCTTTTCACACACACTTACTGTCTTCATTTTCTTCTTTGCACCACTAGCTTCTTCGTTTATTGATTGTGCCACCAACTACTACTTCCTTTGTCATGACGTCAGCAGCTGCTTCCTTTGTCGTCCGCCAGCTGCTGCTTCCTTCGTTTCTCTTGTATTGAATGATTTTATGAGAGTTTTTGGTCCACCTTTCTTGCATAGATGCTTGGACCACCTTTCACGTACAAATGTTGTTTCCTCTTTTCACACACACTTTAACCTATTAATCATGCAAAAACCGTGGGTGCTACTATGTCAAAACATTAATGTTTTTCTATCTTGCTTCCTTTGAGGGCTTTTCTTGCTTTAGGATTTTAAGG
Source organism: Erythroxylum plowmanianum (assembly GCA_025531925.1). Taxonomy (NCBI): domain Eukaryota; kingdom Viridiplantae; phylum Streptophyta; class Magnoliopsida; order Malpighiales; family Erythroxylaceae; genus Erythroxylum; species Erythroxylum plowmanianum. The sequence continues at coordinate 4,086 of JANVCQ010012706.1, read as the reverse complement.
ATCCCAAATCTAATATGTGCCTAGAATTAAAACAAATAACTCATACTTAGTGTAATTTAAACATTAAATGGACAAGATTTTAGCAAATTATCTATCTAAAATTAATATAAAATGCCCATTAACAACACCCCCACACTTGAATTGTTTCTTGTCCTCAAGCAACTTACTTAGTTCACAACTAACATATTCTATCGTTTCATTTTCAACGAAAATCAAGTGTTTGCAATTGCTTAACTTCGACAAACTCGAGTATCAAGCTACTATATATATCATAATCTTTTCATCAATGCATATAAACAAAATCAAAGGTAGATATCTTTGATCAAAAACAAGCATAAAATTAAAATGAACCTTCGTCACGATATTCACTCCTGTCACTTAAGTGTATAATGGTTGTGTTTCACTCAAAGCTTCTTCTAAAAGATTACACTACCATATGCTTGCAAATTCACCTACTTTCCACTAAATAGAGTACATGCAATCATAGATCAAAAAGGCTTTTACTAAGGGTTGTAATAGGGGTTAGGTTAAGGTAAAGTAAAAAGGGCAAAGGCTACTTACAAGTATTCATAAAGCACTAAGTAACAAGGGACAATCAAAAAGAAATTCTGAGTTGTGCAAATAGAAACATATGATTACAACTACTCAGTAGTATCTAATGTTACTATTTGATCCATTTTTTCTTTTTTCTTTTTTTCTTTTTTTGGTTTTTTGGTAACAATAAATATAAAAGAAGATAGCAGTAGCACAAATCAACAAAAATTGAGTAGATGTACCCCTAAAACATCTCATAATAACATATAAAACAAAAGTCCCTAAGTTAAGGACATTAAATACTTAGTACTTCATTTAACTTCTAAAAGGGTCAGGCTAAAAGATTTTCAAGTTTCAATGCAATGTGATTAATACAAAAACAAACAAGGTCAAAGGCTCAAAGGGGGTAACAAGGAAAAAATGACTTGTTGGGTCATTTAAGCTAAAGGTTAAAAACAAAGAAGGCCTTTATCATGTCTATAAAGCATGTAACTAGTAGTATCAAACATGTTTAGAGCAAGTTCTAAAGGTAATCCAAATAGGGAAGAATCACATACAACAAAGAAAATAAATGACTATGAGATGCAGTCATATACCTCAAGACCTCATATAGTGCCCCCTTACCCTAGGGTATATACTGAAACACCCAGAGGACATTTCAGTACATAACCTATGATAATGGTGTGCTACATTCAATCACAACATTCACATAACCTATGATAATGGTGTGCTACAATGTATCTTTCAACATTCATATTTATACAACATCATAGCCTAATACAAAAAGTGTTATATGAAAGAGTAAATATATAAAATCTATCTAATTTGTCTATATCCAGTTGACCAACCTTTGAGTCATTTCTTCTCTTTCCCAAAAGTACAAGTCTACACTACCTGTAACATCCCTCAGTAGCTCATATCGTCTCTCGGTCATAAAAGGTCAATGTTATAATTTTGATGATTTTTGCGAACTCAATAAGGTAACCATCCTCGATGGTTAACTCAATTCATGCATCACATCAATACACGTAAAATTTTATTCACATCATTGCATATTCATAAAGTATCGCATTTCATTTTCAGAACAATCATATCGATCATATCATTCATATAAAATGCACATATCAATTATAATTTCAATGCATGTGAGACTCACTTTCGTTTATTATTGTCGTTTTGACAAAGTGCCATTTTACTAGCTCATATGCTTTAGTGGATACTGAGCTGTGTCACATAATGTTGCATATCGCTTAGTGGATACCGAGTACATTCACAACTAAGCTGGAGGCTCTAATCACACTCTGAGTTTTAAGCTCTTTATCATAGTAACTCTGGTCACAACTTCCTTTATCTTACATACATTCATGTATTGAAATGCTTCACATATTACTTTCTCCATCAATCATATACTTGAACATTCACATTCAAATCATAATTTTCATTAGACCCAAGGTCTAGCATTCAGCATCATTGTTGAGTAACATTTATTTTGTCACATTCATATATAAGTAACACTTCAATAACTTATTCTTATATCAAAATTGTCGGACCTTCATTGTCTGGAATCAACACAATCAAACCACATTCATATCATCATTCAAAACATATACTAAAGCAAACAATTAATTGAGCGAAACCATCCAGGTTACTCATAGGTTACTATCGAAGCTAATATCTGGAAGTTCCAGCAACGTCTGGAGGTTGACGTTCTAGTTGCACCTCTATCACAAGCAATATACACATATCACAAATTTGCACAATTGCAAGTGTTTTATAATGCATATGTATGTATATAAAATATGCACAATGCAAGTTCATGACAATCCCAAGTAATTTATTATTATTATCATCACATGATTAATCCTATCTCAAAACTCACCTAAGTATAATTTGTACTTAGGTTTATACCACAATAAAACCATTAATATCACAATTCATAACTCATTGAATCATTGCAGATTTTTCCAAAAACTGACTTTAGGATCTACTGTTCTTGATCATTTAGGCAATGAAAATGACGTAATTTGACAATACTCCCTTCCTGTTTGACCCCGTTTTTGAAGTCTAACTCTTGCAAGAAATCATAAGACTTGAGTGGTTTCCAATAGAGAACACCTTAATCATTATCGGTTCATCTTCTTGCTCTGATGTCATGAGATTATGAAACTTCAAGTTTGGGCATAGTGGAAGTTAAAAAAAATCCTTCGGAGGTATGGTGGGCTCGCCGCGGCGAACATATAGGAGCAATTCCATATCTTCCCTTCGGGTGAAGTTCGCCGCGACGAACTCTTGACTTTGCCGCGGCGAAGGTCCACAATTTTTCCCTCCCACTCCTCTTGGGATAAATATGTCGCGAAGAGAAAGTTAACTTTTGCCGCGACGAACCTACAATGTTATTTTCGCCGCAGCGAAGCCACAAGGGTCGCCCCAACGATTTCTATATCACTCTTTCCTTGCTTCCAAATTATCTTGCCCCAAATTCACTCCCTCTAATGCATCATCAATTCATAACAATTCAATATTATCCCATCATACTCTCCAATCTCTTTTTATTTAATTCATTTTTTACAATTAATTCTCATCCTTCACAAAAATCCTATATCTCTTTGCTATAACATGTCTCTCTTATATGAATAACAACAGTTCACATTCAATAACCTTAAAAGGAAGGAGCTTTACAAAGCTTTAATCACTTATAAACATGACATCATTCGCTTAATACACATTACATATGGACGCTTATGTTCGAGATGCCACTAAAGCTACTCAAAAATCAAACTAACTTAGTACAAAAGCTAACTATCTTGTAGTTGCCAAATGCCTTTATGCTCTTGATCACTTGCCCTCTGGCTCATTACCTGAAGATGGGGATGAAAGGGGGGGGGTGAGCTTGAAGCTCGTGGGTAACAAGTTTATAATTGAGAAACAAGCAAAAACCCTTTATAAAACTCATTTCCATTGAACCTTTTCATAACTATAGTAAATTTGCATTTAAAAATCATAAAACACTTATTTCATGAAATTCTCAATTTGTCAAAAATTCACAATAGTTCAAATCATGTATGCATCCATCATGTCAAACATATCATGAGCTTATAAGCATATCAGAATGGTTTGGGTGGATCCCAAACAGAACATACTACACATTTCCCCTAAGGGTCCTGTGTAGCTGTGAACAAAATGTACTAACGCAATCCCACATAATGGTTTTGCATAGCTGTGAACTTATGGGAGTCAATGAAGGAGCATGAAATGTTTCAAATTCATTTCCGTGTCATAATTCATTCACAAAATTCATATGCCAAACATATGAACATTTCTCAAATCATTCAAGTAACAATAATGCAACATTTATAAATCAAAATGAAATCATTTAACTCTATTGCTTTTGAAAACATAGTCATGGCTCATTAACTCTATTATAAACATGAAACCCACCTTGATTTCCTTGCTTAACGACTTGCTCAAAGGTGCCTCATACTTTGCTCCTTTTGCCTTCCTTGATTTCCTTTAACAATAGCCAAAATTTCATTCAATAGGAATTTCAATTTA
>JANVCQ010012670.1:0-12980 GCA_025531925.1 Erythroxylum plowmanianum | reverse complement strand
TACCAAGACAATTCTAAACACTCATAACCCGTTCCAAATTACTATTCTACCCTTCCCATCGGTGATGGGATGTTACACATTGAGTTTGCAAAACTCACCCAAAATTTGCAATTATTTTTCAGGATCAGAAGAATACCCCGTTAGGCAAACGGGAGTATACCTACAGCATTCAAGTGAAGGATAGAGGTCGGGATCAGTTTGCGTCTGCATTACATTTCTCTATTTTGTATTGAATTGTATATTCCGCAACTTTTTGTATAAATTGGTTTTCCGAAATGACTTAAACGTTTTGTATTTGTGAAAGGGCCCAAATGGCTATTGAAAAGGTTCTTGATGGTTTTGTGTTACTTAAAAATGTTTATGAATAAATGTGGGCTCAATTTGAGTATCGATTTCTGCATATTGTGTTTATGGTTCAAAAAAAATTTATACCGATTTCTGAATGATTGAGTGTTTTAGCACGCCACCCTCGCGGGGCACAGACTTGGATATCACCCATCAATGTTGGGTTTGGGTCTTGCGGGAGTGGGGCGTTACAACTTTAATCTTCAATACCATACTATTGTCGGGGCATTGTTAACTTTAATAGATATAACCCTAAACTCCTTGTGCTTATGTTTAGCTCTCGTAATTCTTTAAGTATCTAATTCCTCAAATAAGGTAATATTTTCTTATGTCATTTTCAGTTTCCCAATTAACTTCCTTTCTCGAATGATTTTTTTTTCAATTCATTCGATTTCTTATGATTTCACGTCAATACATTCTAATGTCTGTTCATTCATACTATTCTCTCCACACATTTCAATTTATTAGAAATCTTAATTTCCTGTGTTGGTAACGCATTCATCAAACCTGATTTGTATCTCTTATACTAATGTCACCTCAAATTCAATAATCCAATCACATAGTTGGATACTTTACATCAAACAAAATGCATACACTCTCAGTAGCATTTTCTACCTCCTATGCTTAAGCCTCCATTAGAGATATGACTCCAATACTCACTTTTGACTCATTAACTACTTATTTCTGATTTGTTCCTTCATTAATCATTCTTAAACTGAATCATTTGGTTTGCTGAACCTATCTCAGTGAAATTCTTCTTTGGAAGCAAATTTCTTAATACTATCCTCGATACTACTCATGAAATCCTTATCAATCAACTATTTTCCATGATTATTTATGAGTCATTCTTAGTACGTCAAGAAGATAAATTTGAACTTTTCATAATATCTCAATAAGTTCAATTTATGTCATAACTTATATGATCAGAACATCCTTTATAGTAAGGCTTAGTAAGGCATTAAGCAATTTCATTTACTCTAATACCTTGGTAAATATACCATCAAAATCATTACATCTTATCTAGAGATGTATTTATGTCAATTCACGATTAATAACATTCGCTGATGATACTTGAATTTCAATTGATTCTAGACGATATTTCTATCTTTGTTCCTACCCATAATTGGGGTATCCGCATATGATAGTGATAGAAACCTATTTTTTTCAGGCCACTATCACACCCCGCACTTTCCTCCTCTCATTATCAAACATACAAACACAAATTTTACTCTAATTTTTCCAAAATTTACCTCTTCTGAGGCTACCTCATTTTGTAATGAGTCAACTACCATATCGAGTGCATCAATTCTTCTCATATGATTCATCATCTTTTTCTTCATCTCATTCATACATTAAATCCTCTCTTATCTGCATTTCTAACTTTCTCTTTACTACACATCATTCATTTCTTATTAAGTCATTTATGACTATTTCATTTCCCCTTTTTCTCTTTCCTCATTTCCATCTCAATTTCCTATTTTCATTTATTCATCTTACATATATATATATTCGTAATCCATTTAGAGTTATAGATGGATATTCATCCTAAAATTCTAATATCAATTTCCACTAATATTTTATCTCGGAGGATCATAACTCCTATCGCATTAATCAACAACTAGTTCATCGTCATAAAATCATAATATATATTTTTGTTTTCTCATTCTATTCTGCTTGTATACTTTAATCTAATATTTTTTTCTTATATCCCTATTTTCTTTAAACAATCCATGACTATGTATTCACATCTGTATCACATTTGAGGATATAAAATCAAAACACAATATTGACATCATATTTAATAATTCATCCACCATTACCAAAGCAGTGAATCTCTATCTATCTTATAGAACCATATACTGTTTCTCCTTTCTAAATATCCACAATTTTCTTTTTCTCATATTCTGAAAGATTATCATTTTACTCAGTGCTCCTCACAGCCCAAACTCTTAAGGAATGCTCATGCATGTGACTCGTACAGGGTATCAGTTGCTGCTGTCTGTTATGACATGACTAAAATGCATGTGACTTAACATATATTTCAAAACGCCCATATAAGATAGTACTTCTGGGCTTTGATACCACATATGTAGCACCCCACTCCCGCAAGACATGTGCCCGACCTCTTAGGTGATATCCAAGTCTGTGCCCTGTGAGAGTGGCATGCTAGAGCAATCAATCATTCAAAACTTAGTACAAATTTTTTTAAACAACAAATATAAAGTGCAAAAATCGATAACAAAATCGAGCCCATTTTATTTCATAATCACTTTCAATCATAGCAATACAATCATCAGAAATTTCAATAGCCATTTGGACCCGTTACAAAAAAAAATACTTGTCAAAATTTCATTACATTACAAAAACCATATACAAACATTTCCGATATGGAAATTTATTTCAAAACAGAAATATTCGAATACATAAGTTACAATAATTATGGAACACTTAATTTGATACAGAAAAAAGGAAATACTAATGCAGATGTCAACTGATCCCAACCGCTACCTCTTATTTGCATGCCGTAGGCATACTTCCGTTTGTCTAATAGGGTACTCTTCAAACCTAAAAATAATCACAAATTTTGGGTGAGTTTTGCGAACTCAATGATTGACCATCATCGATGGCTCACCCAATCACATAACACATAGATTACATTCACAACATTTCACATTTCACAAACAATACAATTTAATCATTCATATTATGCATATGTAGTGTGCATGAGATCCAGTTTTCGTTTATTACTTTGTTGCGACTAAGTGCCTAAACTGTCCCATATAGGGCTTATTAAACGTTGAGCCTGAGGCTCTGAATTACTTTTGAGCTCGAAGCTCTTTTTCACTCGTTGAGCTTTAAGCTCTGATCGGTGACTACTCTGGTCCCAACTGCCATTATGTTTCATGCATTCTTGAAATGAAATGCATCAATCACATATGATCACTTATTCACTTTCACATATCATCGAACCTTAGTCCGACATTCAACATTTATGTTGAAAAACACTTTGTGATCATGCATTCATGCTATGAAACATTTAGTTCATGATATTCACATACAATTAGCACTTCAATATTACATTCAATCATCAGAAACCTCAGACTTTCATTGTCTGGAATCACACAATCAATTCACATATCATGCATATTCACTCAAGTCATAACATAAACGAAACAAACAATAAGGTAAGACCATCTAGGCCTACTCACAGTATGCTCCAAAATGCTATTGCCTAGATGGTCTATCAACGTCTGGAGATTGACATTCCAATTGTCCCTTTAAATCAAGTAACATACACATATATCGCAATTTATACAAATATAAGTGTTTAACAATGCACATGTCTTAAATGAAATATGTACAATGCATGTTCATGACAGTCCTGGGTATTTTACATTAATACTCATTCTCATATCAAAACTCATCTAAGTATAATTTATACTTAGGTTTATTCCTCACTAAAACCATTGAAATTTAAAATTCATTTCTCATTGAATCACTTCAAATTTTTCTTAGACATACTTTCGAGTCTATTGTTTAAATTCAATTAGAAGGTGAAATTGATATAATTTGGTCAAACTCTCTTCTAGAAAAGCATTGACACCACAATCACTCAATTTGGATCATTAATTTGGAAGATATGCCTCAAACATTATCGAGTTATCCATATTCAAAAATAGTATACTATACACTAATTCCATCTAGAAATTCAACATCTTAGAGAACGAATCAAAATTCAACGTCATAAGGCAATTTGTGGGCTATATCTCTAGTTTACTACAAATCAAAAAGCATCTCATTTGGAATCCTATAGATCCAGATATAATCAAAATACTGAAGGGTGTTTAGGAAGAAAATCCTATTTCATTGTTCCAATAGATTCCAAACTTCAATTTGATTAATCTCTCTCAAGTCAATTTAGGATGCTACAAAATTTTATGGAAAGAAAGAAAAAAGTGTTAAGAATCCATTGATTCAAGAACCAGATCTTTTGGAGGTCTAGAGAAGAAGTTATAACAAAAAGATCAAAGTATGTTTAGAAAATAACCTCCTTTGGATAAATAGGGAAGTCTCCATCGTGTACATGCACGACCGCGACATTCAGGTGATCCTGCCAAGTCACGATGATGCACATGCATGACCACGACATTCGGATGGACCTGTGACTCCTTCTTCTCCTTCAACATCACAACTTCAGACCTCCATAACTTTCGATCTAGAACTACAAAATCTACAAACTTTACATCAATGGAAAGCTAAAAGAAATATCTACAACTTTTATGAAGCTTTCGAAAACAAATATTGCCTCTATAAGGGTCAAAATTTCACAATAATGTAACTATCCTGAATGTCAATCCCAAGCAGCATCACAAACTTCTAATGGTCATATCTTTCTATTCCATTGTCCACAAATTCCATAATTTATATCAATGGAAAGCTTAAAGAACGATCTACAACTTACATGCAGACAACATTGCCAAAAACTCTCTATATCTGTACGGATGACTCATGGATGTTTCAGATCAAATTTTTTAACTCTTTACTTACAACATTCAATTCCTCATGCTTAGTCTATCATTTCTAGTTCAATACTCATCATTTATCCATTATTCTAACTCATCTATAATCAAATTGTAGCCCATGATTGATCATAAACACTAATAACAGAACATACACATATATATGCATTCATCATCAATTTTCTGCGCTTTTTCCTACACCCAGTACAGAATTTCAAGTCAAAATTGGAAACTTTTAAAGATAGAATTTGAAATCGATGGCTTCATACAAAATGTACCCATATGTTGCTAGTTTAAGCTAAATCAAGAATCATCTTAATTGAAGAATTGTCGAGCAAGTTATGGTCAAAACACAGAAGCAAACTCATAGGTCATGTTGTTGCAACATTTTCCAGTTGAAATACCAAAATTTTGTTTCCAAATCTTACCCTAACACAACTCATACCAAGATCACCTTTTCTACCTCATCTCTCCTCATTCTCAACTCCATTTCAAATCCAAAACATTCATAAATCAATTCATGGTCTATATTTGATCATTAACCAAAAATAGAACATATTCATTAACCTATTCATAGTTGATTTTCTACACTCATCCTAGCACCATTATATGGATCATCCAACTTCCAAAACATATCTATAACAAATCATGGTTCATAAATGATCATTCATAATTACAAAAACATGAAATTTACATATATCATTCACTTGACATTTTTTCTAATCCAAAAATTACCCTAAATTTTTAGAAAATTTCCTAAAATTCTCCAAAAATTCTAAATCGACAATTACACTCTCTAAATCAATTTTAATACAAACAAACTACAATTCTTTATAACAATCACCTTTTATAAACAATTATACCTGGAATGTCAATCAATGCATGTACAGTCATTTTAAATGTGCAATATTTCACTTTTCACTTGCATGCGCATGTCATATTATGCATGAGCATGAGAATTCATTTCTTATCTCCCATTGTTCACTCATATTTACTATTCTAGCCTCTCCACAAGTAATGGGATGTTACAATTCTTGACAGTTTAATTACGCAATGCACAAACAATTGACTCGAGGGTTCCATGGAAACTTAATGGAGAAATCAAAGTTTACCCCATGAATAGAATGAGTCTAATTTCAGAGCTCAAATGCCACAAGAGGATAGCCAGGAGAAGGCTCTTGTCAACATGTGCATGATGAATAGAATGGTTCCACTCTCACCCAAATAGAAGCACATAATCATGCTCAAATCATTTTATCAAATGCTTTCATACTTTTCATGTTCTTCCCTTTCTTTTCATTTATAGAAAATTCCATAACAAATATCAAGGCATAACATAAGCAAAATCTTAATTTAGTTATATCAAAATGTCATACATCTTTCAATGCATAACATAAATCACATCATAGTAATTCACAATTTGGCATATACACATACATAGGCAAAATGCCCATTTACACAATAACCATAAATATATTACCCACCTAATTTGCTTGCAAAAATCCAAGTCAAGGTTGTCTTTCCCCTTGCTCTTAGGTAGGATTCTCTTAGTTCCCTAAAACAAACCAAGTCTCATTAATAGGAATCCAATAGAAAATCTCATAATGCAAAATCACTAAATTTTATTATAGAATCCTTAAACCCAAGCATTTTCTAAACTCTATGAACTAAAATCCTTTCAAAAATCCAAAAGTTTCAAAATGATCTTACCTTCATTCTTCACAAAGTGAAGGGATTTTTAGCTCAAAAGGAAGCTTTTATCTTCCTCTATCTTTTTTGCTTCTTGAACAACTCCAAAATCTATCTTGAAGACTAAGAAAAATTAAACCCTAGCTTGTTTTCTCTTCTTTCTCTCCTTCTCTTCTTCTCTTCGTATTTCTCTCTCTTCTTCATGACACTCTCTCTTTTTTTCTTCAATTTTCGTTGTTCTGTCTTCTTAAAATGCAAGATAATACCTCTTCTTCCAATTATGCCCTTAATGATTGAGAAATGTCCCATTTTCCCTTCCATTTATACCTTATGTCTTTTAAGCTTAAGTGTCTTGCCAAAAATATCCTTGAACATTTTGACATAACACTTTCTTTTAGAAATATGTTCCCCATTGTCTTAATTTTCTAATGATACCAAAATCAATCCATTTGGTTCAGAACTCTAAAAGTATTACCCTAAACATTTTCGGACTATTCTTTTATTGAAACAGTACACTATACTTAAATTCCTCCCAATCATACTCTTCCAACCGATATCCTTACCTTGATTCAATCCATCTTTTTCAAATCAATACCAAATGCTATCAAATTCTTTGTAGGGATAGAAAAATGTGTTAAGAATCTATGGGTTCAAGAATCACTTAATTTGGAGGTCGGATAACAAAGTTATAGCTGAAAGAATCAAACAAAGTTTTTTCCTCAATCATATCGAACCTATCTCAGGAAAATTTGTATAACTTTCACTAGAGATATCGGATTAAGATCATCTTAAGATAGTTTCAAATTGTACGTTGAGATCTACAACTTTTATGAAGGACTTGAAAACAAATTCTATCATCTGAAGGGTCAAAAGTGGAGCAGACGATAGGATCAAATGAAACCATACGAAAAAGTAGATGAATTAAAAAAGTAGACGAATTGGGAAATTGTCATAACATTCCCCGATAGATATTAGATTAGGGTGTTCTTTAGATGATTTGAAACAGAACTTCAAGATCTACAACTTTTATGAAAACCTTGAAGACAAATTCTACCATCTGAAGGGTCAAATATGGGCAAGACGATAGCATCAGACGAATAACGTATAGAAGAAAAAGTTTCGGTCACACATAAACAGAAAGCAGATGAAGCAAAAAGTAGACGAAGCAAAGAGTAGATGAAGCAAAGAGCAAGCGAAGTAGAAAGCAGATGAAGCAAAGAGCAGGCAAAGTAGAAAGCAGAAGAAGCAAAAAGTAGATGAATCAAAAAGCAGACCAATCAAAAAGCAGACGAAGTAAAGAGCAGACAAAGCTAAAAGCAGACAAATCAAAAAGAAAATGAATCGAAAAGCAGGTGAAACGAAAAGTAGATGAAACAAAGAGCCGATGAAACAAAGTCAACTTAAGACGATGCAACTCTTAAGATGAAGCAGAGTTAACTTAAGACAAAGCAAAGTCAACTTAAGACAATGCAACTCTTAAGACGAAATGGAGTCAACTTAAGACGAAGCAAAGGAAACTTAAGATGATGCAACTCTTAAGACAAAGCAGAGTCAACTTAACACAATATGACATCATCACAAACAATATGACGTCATCACAGATGATACATCTCTACAGATGATACATCTTCACAGACAATATGACGTCATCACAGACGATAGGTCTCTACACATGATATGATGTCATCATAGATGATGTGACGTCATCACAAATGATACATCTTTGCAGACAATGCATCTATGCACTTGAGCACTCCCCTTACAAGGACTATAACTTTCAACTCCAATGTCCAAAAATTACATACTTTATAGCATTGGAAATCTAAATGAAAGACCTACAACTATTTGGAAGACACCTTTCTCTAATTCAGCCTAGATCAATCTAGAATTTCCCTCAAATTTAGAACACAAATTTACATTCGTCCACCAATGCACTGCACCCAATTCTCAACTTCATGACAAATTTTGAAATTCTTAAAGATAGAATTTAAATTTGATGTCTTCATAAGAAATGCAACCATATGTCTCTGATTTAATGCAAATCAATAACCATCTCGTTTGGATAACTAGAGAAATAGTTGTGACTAAAAGGTTAAAGCATACTCAGTGAACATTTTCTAAATCAACTACAATTTTGTTTCAAAATCTTTCCTTAACACAACTCATACCAAGATCACCTTTTCTACTTCATTTACTCCTCATTCTTAACTTCATTTTTGCTTTGATTTTACTTCTAACTTTCACCTTAATTCTTCCCATTTCAAAATCTCTTATCCACCAAAAACACCAAAGCAAAACATGAATCTATCCACATTTCTTATTCACTACTTTACCCTTGTCTATCTTTTCTTAGTTCAAGAATTTTCTTCCTTTGTTTTTTACTCAAGACTAATCACCAAAATTTCTCATTTACTAGTTCTAATCTTCTAAGAAAAGTTCGAGGTCCAATAAGGAAAACCTCATAATTTATTTAAACCATGCTTAATTCAATAAGGAAAGAAATTCGGGGGCGAACACTTCTAGTTATGAATAGAGCTAGTAGTCAGTTGAGAACATGATATAGCTGAGTAAACAGATTGACATGCATCACAAATGTGTACCTTCACGTAAAAAGGCTAGAATGACGTTCCAACTAAGCAGCTTAATAAAAAACATGACTAAGTTGAGTAACCAGATTGACATGCATTACTAATGTTTGCCTTCCCGTAAAAGACTAAGTTCATATTAAAAAAAGTGTTTTCAAATAAAACCTACCAAACTTGTAATAGTTTGACTTTTCATAAAAAAGCACTTAGGCTTAGTTATAGAGTTGAACAACCAAAGAATTATTAATGAGTGTGTGCTATTGAGAAGGGTGAACAATTTAACAACTGAGTTTAAATTAATATTTATATTTAGTTCAAAGCCCTAAGATGTAGATTTGGCATGTTAATGATTTGAAACGACTTGGATGATTCTATCTTAAATTAAATTCATTTCATGAAGTTGAAACCAGTGTCTCGTTACTGTATTATGTGTTGTGAGAAATTTTGTGTTTTTGTTGTTTTGTTTGCTTAAGAACAAGCAAATGGTTAAGTGAGAGGATGTTAATAAGTATGAAATGCATCATGTTTTAGGGTATAGTTTCATATGTGTTTATCCATTTATTCAATTGTTTAGTATATATTTCAACAGAATTGTGTTAGTTTGTGAATTATTTGTGTTTAAGTATTTTTTACGAGTTAGTATAAGAATTTAAACTTAATTATTATGTTTTTGGGATATGTTGATGTGTTTGTTAGTGTTTCAGGGTCCAGAGTGAATAACGAAGAAGTTTTAGAAAGAATTAGATTGAAATGACGACCCACTACAATCGTAACCCATTAACCACGATTGTGACAGAAGCGAGGGAGACAGTCGTGGAGAAATTACCACGATCATGACAGAAGCATCAGACTTGGCCCACGATCATGGCCTTCTTACCATGATCACAGTAGAGAGCTTACATATGGCTGATGATTGTGGTCTGTGCCAGACAGATGTGCAGACACATAGAAAAGTCAAATTTTGAGGGTTTTTCGGACCTTTTCAACCTTGAAAAACTAGGGCTACAATAAACACATCAAGTATAAAAAGAACAAGACAAAAGAGCTTAAGGGAGCTTGCAGTAGCCACCACCAACAAAACCCTATAGAGAGTTCTTCAAGAGACGAAAGAAGAGAGACATGGAGAAGAAACCATCATGAAGTACTTCTCAATATAGGAGGTTTCCCATCATTGTTTCTTTCATCATCCATTTGGATCTATTTTCCATTGTATTTCGAGTTTTATTCATTTATAGAATTGGAATAGTTGTAGAAATAGGATTTACGAATGTTGAGGATTGTCAAAACTCATATTCAGGTGGTTTTTATCTTTATTCAATAAAATTTTGAATGTTTATATTATTTAGGGTTATTTGTGATTGATTTCTACAATTTCATAAATTGGGTAATAAACTAAGAGGGTGAACCAATGAAAAATGATAAATTGGGAATGAGAGTTATGTAATTTAATAAGAATAAGAAATCAGTCAAATCGATAATTGTGTGACAAGAGATCTCACATAGGTTTCTGGTAGTCTAATGGAAACCTTCAGATCTAATTTGGGTTTGGAGAAATTGCGAATTGAGAAATTGTAATTTTTCATAATATGATTAGGGTTTATAATTTAAGGCTTTTGGTTATAACTCAAGAGAAAATAATCAATCCTAGGATAGTCCAGGACTAATAATCCAACATTGCATAATTAATTACGTTAGTGTTAAAAATAGGTAAAAATTTCCCCTTTATCTCTACTGGGGTACTCCCTTAGGTTGATCCTTGGTGTGTGCATTGCAATTTTGCTGATTTGTGATTATTTCATGGTTAACTTCTTGAGTTCAATTTCTTGATTGAATTGATGCATTGAATTGCATTCTTGTTCTAGTTTAGCTGAATTGAAATTTCTGCAATTAGTTTGGCCTTAGATTTTAAGATTAGATTAACCCCCTCGTGGGATTGACACCTTAAGTACTATGCGAACGACCCGTATGCCTACGAAATATCGAGGTTAAAAATTAAAACTTACTCACATCGAAATACCGCGATCATATATACTTAAATTAAGTTTGTCTCTTTGACGAATTGCAATAAGCATCTCATAATCACCATATGAATTTTTATATATCTACATTTATGAGATAATGATCTTTTTTGGAAAAATTGTAAATTAAATTTAGCCATTAAACGGCAATAACAAGTGTTACAAGTATAAAACAGCCCATCATTATGAATGGGCTAACAAAACAATAGGAAAATTACATTATGAATCAAAATTCAAGTGCACAGACTAGTTATTAATCCCATACTAATATAAGACTATAATCAATCTACATTTTATGGTTAAATGTGACAAAGTGTAACTTGATTACATTAGGTGTTTCTCTGTGTAGCCTTGAATGCTGGTTTTCAATGCCCTTGAAGATTCTCATATTTCTCTCATCCCATAAAGCATGTACCAAAAATGAGAAGCACCATTGTTTTGTTTTATGATATATGTTTAAAGTTGAACACTAAGCTACAATTTGCTACCATTCATCCAGTGTATCTCTTAACAAGCATCTTCTAGTTATATCCTTTCAAAAAGATTGTGTGAACTGATGTTTGAAGAATAAGTGAGTAATACTTTCTTGCTCTTGCTTGCATAATACACATATATTTGGTATTGCCATATATTTGTCCAATCTATCAATTGTAGGCAATTTATTTTTGATAGCTCTCAACATTGTGATTAAAGCTCTAAGTAATATATACTTGCATTAGACTATATTTTCTTGCTCTTGAAAAAGCTTTGTACAAGACACATTGATGAATTTACCATGGTTAGATAAAGTATGCTATTTGAGTTCTGTCTAATTTTCCTATAACTCAATGTTGTTAATCTAATTATGAAAACCAAAGTCTTGAATCCTTAATAAAATCTCAATTTTATGTGCTAGAGCGTAAACAATAGGTTGATCTTCATTAATGATGCTTCTGATTGAATTAAGTTCACCAATATTTGCATAAATTCTAATAGCCAACCATCTTTCGTAATAACAATAACAACAACCCAGTAAGGGTCCCACTTATACGTGGACTCTGAAAAGATTTGTAAATGATCTAGAAGGGGGTTGAATAGATCTTTAAACCTTTTCGTAAAGTTCTATAAAGAATTCAGAAGTTAATTCACATAAAAACAATTTAAATAAACTTAAATGCAAAGAATAGCGAAGAAGAGCAAACACTGTTTTTATAGAGGTTCGATGTTAAGACCTACGTCCTCTACCTAAACTCCCACTTAGGATTTGGCAAACCAATTTACTGCATACTTTTTAGTTTAGTGTGAACTCTTACAACACCTCTTGATTTCCGGCTCAAGCTACCCTTACAACTGATTTGTTTTCCGGCACAAATCCTACCTCACAAGTGATTTTTCACCAATCACTCAACTCACAAGAATAACAAAGATAAAGATGATGGAATAAAGCTCAATACAAATTTGGAACTAGCTAAGAGCAATTGAGAGAAAATTTAGAATAATAGTTGAATGCTTTTTACTTTAGGACTTCACTACTGATTCCTTGATGTTCTGCCCATTTATTTGCAGGCTTCAGATGAATATAGCTGTTGTGGATCTCCTTCTAGCCGTTGCTTGATTTCTTATAGACATTGCTTGATTTCTTCCTTTCCATTTGTGAATGATCCGAATGAATTTTGTTCAGCTCTACCTGATAGTCGACTAGTAGTGCTGTTATAGTCGACTAGTATTAACATTTTTCACTGCAGGCTTCAACTTCGCTCTTCGATCAGTCGACTAGTTCCATGATAGTCGACTAGTGTGATGATAGTCGACTAGTGCTCCTATTCACTTGATTAATAGTCGAC
>JANVCQ010012660.1:0-12982 GCA_025531925.1 Erythroxylum plowmanianum | reverse complement strand
AAATCCTTTGAGATTTTCTCAAATCTAATGATAGATTTGAGTTCCTTGACCCCAAATTAGCTTAGAACACCTTGATTAAGGTTGAAGGATCAAAAACTTGGTGGAAAATAGGTGATGGTAGAAAGTTGCTTCTTTGTCTCCTCTCTTCTCCCTTCTTTTAATTAAAACAAAGTGTTTTAAGCCTTTACTAATGGGACGCACGACCTTACATGGAGAAGGGTCTAGAATATTGACCTTATTTGACCAAAATATGGTGAAATTACTTTTTTGTCCTTAGGTTGTATAAAATTACCATTTTACCCTCCAAACTTTCCTAAATTTACAATTAAGCTCAAAGTTTAGGAATCTCCAAAAGTTTTATTTTTATTTTGGTCCTTGAAATTTTGAGAATTATAATTAAGCCCCTTAACTTTATAAAATTACACATTGGTCCTCCAAGAATTGAGAAATTATGTTTAAGTCCTTTAACTTTTGACAATTTGCAAATAAGCTCTTATGTACATCAACTTTTCCAATTAAGTTTTCTAAGTGTCTAATAAGTCTATAAATCATGTCTAATCACCTCTAAGGCACTATAACACATTTAACTTAGCCTCCATAGTCATATCAATCCAATGGACTAGGTTTTCCACACTTAAAAGCTTATTTGTCGGAAATCTCCAGGATTTCACATACCGATGAACTCTAAGTTCATGTAAGGGCATATAACATTATAAATCATTACATATATATATATCCAAAGGACTTAAATACATCTTTGAACTCATATTCAACCATATATATATATAAATATACACTAGCATCTCTAAGTATAGACCAATACAAAAGGGCTCAAAGAGTTCGGTGTTACAAGTCCTCCCCTCCTCAAAAGAGTTTCGTCCACGAAACTCCTAAGTCGAGAGCACAACTAAATGGGGTTACTGATGTCTCATACTATCCTCAAGTTTCCATGTCATGTCCTTAACCTTGTCACTTTTCCAAGGAACTTTAACAGTGGGTACCTCCTTACTATGTAATCTCTTTATTTATCGATCCAAAATCTGAACTGGTTTCACTTCAAAACTCAGGTCTTCTCTTAGCTCTATTGGAGGTGTCTCCAAAATATAATATGGATCCGGTAAATACTTTTTAAGAATCGAGACATGGAACACATTATAGATCCTATCCAAATCCGGTGGCAATTTCAAATGATACGTCACAGTCCTGACACCCTCCAGGATATGGAAAGGTCTGATATATCGAGGGTTTAGCTTCCATTGACTTTAAAATCTGATAACACCTTTCCATGGTGATATTCGAAGAAAAGCCCTGTCACCAACTGCAAACTCTAATGGTCATTGCCTTTTATCCACGTAACTCTTTTGACCACCCTGGGCGACTTTCATCTCCTCTCGAATGACTTTAATCTTCTAAGTGGTGACTTCTATCAATTAGGCTCCTTCAATTGTGGCTGTAGCAACCTCATCCCAATATAAAGGTGTCTTGCATTTCCACCCATATAATGCTTCATATGGTGGCATAACGATATTTGTCTGATAACTATTGTTATAAGCAAACTCTATCAAAGGCAAGTGTCGGTCCTAACTCTCTTGGAATTCCATTACACATGCTCTCAGCATATCCTCCAGTGTCTGAATGGTCCTCTCTAACTAATCATCGGTTTAGGGATGGAAGGTAGTACTAAACTTCAATTTAGTCCCTAAAGATTCCTATAATTTTGGCCAAAATCGTGAGGTAAATCTCGGATCCCTATCTGATATTATAGAAACTAGCAACCCTACCCATAAAGATAGTGTCTCTAAATCTTGAGTGTAAATACTACTGTTGCAACTCCAAATCATGTTTAGGATAATTTAGCTTATGCTTCTTCAGCTATCTAGAAGCATATGCATATGCAATTACTCGTCTGGCCTGCATAAGTACACAGCCAAGTCTCTAGTGACTGACATCACTGTATACCTCATACCCTACTCCCTGGGTAGGTAGGGCAATCATTGGTGCTGAAGTCAATCGATTCTTCAGCTCTTGGAAACTCACCTTGCATTTGCATCCCACTGAAATTTTATTCCCTTCCAGGTAAGCCTCGAAAAAGGAGTTGCAAGCACGGAAAAATCCTCAACAAATCTCCGATAATAATCAGCTACTCCTAGAAAGTTGCAGACTTCTGTCACATTCTTGGGTTGTTCTTATTCGAGTATATCTTCCACTTTCTTAGGATATACAAAAATACCTTCTCCTGATACCACACACCCAAGGAATCCAATCTTCCTTAGCCAAAATTCACATTTTGAAAACTTTGCATACAACTGTCTTTCGTGAAGTATTTTTAGCACAATCTGGAGATGTCTAGCATGCTCATCTTCATCCTTAGAGTAAATCCGAAGATCATTAATGAAGACTATGATAAACTGATCTAAATAAGGAGGGAACACCTTGTTCATGAAATCCATAGATATTGCAGTTGCATTTGTCAATCCGAACGGCATCACTAAAAATTCATAATGTATGTACCTCATCCGAAAAGCAGTCTTGTGCACATCTTTCTCATCAATCTTCAACTGATGGTACCCAAACCTCAAATCTATCTTTGAGAATACTGTAGCTCCTCTTAACTGATCAAATAAATTGTCAACTCTGGGAAGTGAATATTTATTCTTGATGGTAACCCTGTTTAACTGTCGATAATCAATACACAAGTGTAAGGTCCCATCCTTCTTTTTGACAAGTAATACTAGTTCTCCCAATGGTGAATGACTTGGTCTGATGAAGCCCTTGTCTAATAACTCTTGTAGTTGAATCTTCAACTCTTTCAATTCTGCCGATGCCATACGATAAGGTGGCATAGATATTGGCATTGTCCCTGGGACTAAGTCAGTACTGAAATCAATTTCCCGATCAAGTGACAATCCAAGTCACTCCTCTGGAAAAACATTGGGGAACTTGCGCACAATAGGGACATCACCCAGTTCAACCCTTTATGCCAAAGTGTCAATCACATGTGCAAGGAATGCTTGGCATCCTTGATGAATCAACCTTTTAGCCTTGATCATCGATATCAAATAACTTGTTAATACTCGTCGGTCACTAGTAAATTTAATCGAGACTCCATCTTGAGGTTCAAACTCCACCTCTTTCTTAAACATTCAACCCTAGCACGATACCTCTCTAACTAGTCAATCCTCAAATCACCTTAAAATCCCAAGGATCGAGGGGAATAAGATCTAACTCTAACCGGCATCATCAATCTTTATCTCACAAGTTGTATACACTTAATCACAAGCCATTTTTTCTCCAAGAGGAGTAACTACAATGAGAGGGGGATCTAACGAATCTGAGGGATGATTAATATCCTTAGCGAAGGTCACACTGACAAAAGACCTTTACGCGCTAGTGTCGATCAACACTTTAGCATCTTTATCGAGAACACACATAATACCTTATAACATCATAGGTTAACAGTCATACTATTTACGAGTTTAACAGTACTACATAGAACATGCATCACAATAGTTGCAAAGGTCCAACCTTGTGACGACTTCCCCTTCCTCGTCCAACCATGTTATCACTATAAAATCAAAGAAAAGACATTGTTTAATTAAAATAAATCCAGCTAAGCCTAGCTTATATGATATCCCCAAACATCCCAAGAAATGTCGACAAGTACTCTAACCGAGGTCGAACCATCCGACCGTTAAGGACGTCAACTTAACGATCCGAGATTCAACTTCTCAACCAAGGCTTTCGACACCCAGACTCGACTCCTAAGGCTCATGAACTTTTTGAAAATGGAGATAACACTTTTGAAAATGTAATAATCATAGTTCTGATAATTTATCATTCAAACGGATTCTAAGTATTTATGTGGATTCATTCAATACAATATAAAAACCAATTATAATCAGGGTCGCCTCATCCGATGGCAACTCGAGCTCAGCCAATAGCAATTTCAGGCACAATATATCAAATCTACTGACAATTTTCTTGCAGATATTTTAATAAGAGAATGGAAGCAGCCATATTAATCCTTGAAGATGCATTAGCTCAAAAAGAAATCGAATTGATATATCTACAACAGCAAGTTGGAACTACAATCCAGGTTTTGAAACAAAACACAAAAGACCAACAAACGACTACAACCATGCCTCCAACTATCAATATTCAAAAACCCACTGCTTCTATAGCTACCATTCCATTAATCGCAAATCACCCAAAATACAACATCTGTACAGTCAAGCAATCTACCAAAATCACTACAACAACAAGATGCCTTTGAAGGAAAAACTTATGTCATTTATAATGGACCAATCGTGGGTTTGTATGACGAATGGCACAAAGCTGCCATACACATCACCCACCGCCCAGGTATTATACATAAGAGTTTTACATCCAGGAATGGCGTTGAAAAAGTGTTATCCGATTTTAAAAATACAGGGTTAAGATCGCAATATAAACAAGTATTGGAAGCACCTGTTCCTACTATAAACAAGATGAAATCCTTAGGTAAACCTATCTCTATGGATCACATCAATGCTATACCAACCAAAGCCTTACAAATAAAATCCCGAAGATTGACCTCAGAAATGTTTTATGATTGTTTTCAATCACTCAATACATGGACTGAAGCTCACAAGATTTATCAATATTATCCACAAAATCGTGGCAAGTATGGACCCAAAGCAATTATCCTCCCAGAAGCTGAGCCTTTAACTACCTACTTCTTTTTTTAGAGTGGACTTATAGACACCATTTATTTAACCAATCTCAATATCCTCTCAGAGTTTCCAACTGGATTTATCCAAGCAGTTAAGAATTATAATATCGTTGTGCCTAGGATCGTGAAATATTTATCAAAATTTGGAGCAGCTTTCTTGTTTTTAAAGAAGGTGATACTTTACAGGATGCAGAAATAAAATTATCTTGAATTGCTTTTCTCCAAATTGGAATAAGCAATGGCATTTATCCTGGTATTGATGAACCTCCCAAGCACACCTTTGAATGGGAATTGATTAATCGATATTGTTTGGAAGGAGTATTTATGCAAGGAATCCGAATTAATACAGAATCAACAGTTAAGGTGAATTACAAAGGAATTAATCAAATCCTGATTTCAAACTACAAGTCAGCAATCACACCTAATGCATTCCAAATTATTAAACAATTTTTAAGTCCTTTTATCACAATAGAAGGAATCTTTAGTGATCTTGCAAACACTTGGAAATATGCAATCTGTAGACAATTGCAACATTATCATCAGCATAAATGCAAACTTTGCCCTTCAATTGTACAAGGCGACACACATGGAGATCAAGAAGACACAGGCTCACTCGAAGCAATTATTGAAGAATAAAGACAAAGAATAAGGACAAAACTAGCAAAAGCAATGTAGGTCCCACCAGGATCACCAACTAAAGCAGATTCTTCTGCTTTAGTCTTTTCCCTTTGTAAATTATTGTACTACTTTTTGCTTTATATCTTTTCTTTACTTTTTCTATAGCTTTAGATTCTTTTCTTGCCTATAAATATGTAACCAGGAGCATCAGCTCATCATGAAATAATAAACACTCTTTGTTCATATTATTTCTCTCTGCTCTCTGCCTAGAATTTGGCTTTCAAATGCAAAAATAGAACTAGGTATGAACTTTATTTTTTATCGTTTCATCATTCTATAATTAATTATCTTCATTGCATTACTTAGATTATCAACCATGTGATCATATTTTGAAGAAAAAGAATTTATCAAAAAATTAATTCAAATCACCTATCATAGAGAAGATTGTTATAATAATATAATCAAAGACATCATGCTATCGCACAAACTTCCACTACTAGTAGAGAGTTGTTTCATATATCTCAAATAATTCTATATTTTACTAAGCTTAAAAAATTAAATATGCAACGAAGAAAAGAACATATAAAAATAATAAGTAGACTGATAGATTAATCTTTCATTAATTTCTTTTCCTTTCAGAGATGAACTCCGGATATTTTGAATGAAAAAGATATTTGAAACAATCCATCAAAGAGATGTATGAACGAGAACAAGCACTAGATGATATACTTGCTAGATATCATGCACAAAACAAGCTTGCACATAACAAGCTCGATGCACGCAGATATGTGCAGATGTACGGGACAAGTAGACTTATAGTACTAACCAATGAATTAAAACAGATAGTGATTGGAATTAGAAAATATTATCAAAAATTAATGAAGCCTCTCATATATTAGGCTTCTTGTATCACCTATCTTAGTGAAAAATTGATCTTAGTGATACAAGAAGCCTAATCTTTGTGTCAATCATCATACAAACCCGCCATTGGTCCATTGTAAATGACATAAGTTTTTCCTTCAAAGACATCTTGCTGTTGTTGTGATTTTGGTGGATTGCTTGACTGTACAGATGTTGTGTTTTGGGTGATTTGGTGAGGGGTTATTAATGGAATGGTAGCTGTAGAAGCAGTGGGTTTCGGAATATTGATAATTGGAGGCATGGTTGTAGTTGTTTGTTGGTCTTTTGTGTTTTGTTTCAAAACCTGGATTTTAGTTTTGAGTTGATTGATGTCTTTAGTAAGGCTTCCAACTTGTTGTTGTAGATTTATCGATTCGATTTCTTTTTGAGCTAATGCATCTTCGAGGCTTAATATGGCTGCTTCCATTCTCTTGTTAAAATATCTGTAAGAAAATTGTTAGTAGATTTGATATATTGTACCTGAAATTGATATTGGTTGAGCTAGAGTTGCCATCGGATGAAGCGACCCTGATTATAATTGGTTTTTATATCGTATCGAATGAATCCACATAAATACTTAGAATCTATTTGAAAGAAAAATTCAATCGGTAATAGATTAATACGTCATTTGTCCAAAGTTTTGAGGCAAGCGAGAGTTTCTTTTTCATGAATTGGATATTTATATTCAGTGGGATTGAGTGTCCCATTTATATACTTGCAAAGTAAATGCTTTTTTTGATTAGGTCGTTGTGCCAAAAGGCAGCCAGCCCATGTATCCATACCGGCATCAATCTGAACCAGCAGTGTATCCTTAGGAAGATAATTATATAACATAGGTAGATCCTTGCACAAATCCATAAGTTTTATAACGACTTGAATATCAGCATTAGTCCAATTCCATTGTGATTTAGTACAACATTTTAGTTGTAAAACTTTTTGTTCTTTGGCCAAATCTTTAAAAAAGTCTTAATATGAGATATAATCTTAAATGCCTAAAACTTGTTGTACATGTGTCCAATTTGATAATTGATTAGGAAATTCTTGAATTTTATTTAAAATTTTAGGTTCTAATTTTAAATATCCATTTTGGAATTGAATTCCTAAATATTCTATATTTTGTTGTGCTATTTTAACTTTCTTTTTACTTAGAATTAATCCTTTTTCTTTACACCTTTGAAGAACAATTTTAACCTTTTTTAAATGATCCATTTTATCCTGATTAGAATAAATAATGATATCATCAATATAAACAAAAGTAAATTCTTCTAATCCTTCGAGATTGTTTTCCATAAATCGTTGATAAATACTAGGTGTTTGTTTTAATCCAAATGGTAATACATTCCATTGATAGTGTTTTTGTGGTGGACATGTAAAAGCAGTTAAAGGTTTTGTATTATCATGTAATCTTAGTTGCCAATAGCCTAATTTTGCATCTAAAGTTGTAAACCATGTATGTCCTTTTAGTTTGTTAATAATATAATCTTTTCGTGGAAGTTTATATACATCACTTATAGTTGCTTCATTAAGTTTTTTATAATTTATGACCGTCCTACGTTTACCACATTTTTGTTCAGCTGAATTATTTACATAAAATGCGAGGGATGAATGTTTACTAGTACTTGGTGAAATTAATTGTTGTCCAATAAATCTGAACATTCGGTAATAAATTCTTGAACATCTTGTTGAGTATATGGTATATTATTATGAATATTAACTTCTTGTGTAGGATCCTTTAATCTGATTTCAATTAATTGTTGATTCTGGTTTTTAATTGGGTCAAGAGGATTTTCACTACAAACAGTTTCTAATAAGGTATCAATTTCAAGTTGAATAGACATATTGTTGAGAAGATAGAATTGAAGGCAATCTAATTTGGTTGTGATTAATTGTAATGTATGATAATATGTAGTATGATAAATAGGAATTTTGAGAATAATTGATTTTTGATTTAAAACTTTAATATTTGGAGTTCTTAAGGTAATATAATGTAAATATTGAGAAAATGGATTATGTAGTTTTAAAAAATTGTTGCCTAAAATTAGGGGTAATCCTGATTCTTGTTGATAAATGGAAGGTACGGAAAATGTAAAATTTTCTATTATGATATTATTATAATAACTTACATACCAAATAAATTTAAAGTTTCCATTTGCTATTCGTATTTGTAATGGCTTTTCTAATTTTTTCCAATTGGTTAATAATTGTTTTGAAGCAATACAAATTATAGCTCCTGTATCTATATATGCATTTAATTTTTTATTCTGAATGATCACTTGAATAAAAGTTTTATTTTGATTCAACTGAGGATTCTGATTCTTCTGTGTGAGATTCATAATGATAGATAGAAGAAATAGTTGAGTCGGTGTTATAATCAGATTCAATAGGTTCTAAATTTGCTTGAATTGCTGAGTTTAATATATTAAGTTTTTCTGCATATTTATGAGTTGGATTTTTTCTTTTTGGACAAGTGTTTGCATAATGACCTTCTTCCTTACATAACCAACATCTACAAGATTTTTTCTTTTGTGGACAATCTTTCCTTTTAGGTTTAAATTGTCTATATTTGTTTCGCCTAAATTATTTTTTATAAGGGATATATGGTCGTCGTCTATAATAATGACGAGGATATCATTTCCATCTATAAGACTTATATGGTTTCTTCTTTTTCTTTTTATATGTAGGTGTTTTTGTTTCATATCCATATTGTTGTGGTACTTCTGCATAGTTTGAACAACAAGGTTGAATGTCTTAATGTCTTAATGTACGTTGTAATTTAGACTCAAAACATTGTTCTGCTAAAATTTGTTGCGTGATAAGAATAGCTCCACCTAGGTTATAAGCAACTACTCTAGTAGCTCTTTTTTCTTGAAATGTGGCTTCTACTTTTTTATTCATAGGATAGGGTAATTTTTGAATAAATATTTGAATATATGTCTCTTGTTCGGGTCTGGTTAATTTATAGTAGTATTTTTTTAATCACATATATATTCGTCTAGATGACAAATATTACATATGCGCATATTATTTAAATGCCATAGGGCTTTTAATCGTTCGTTATGTGATGCTTCTTGTTTAAAGGAAAGGATATCTTTTCCTAAAAATTCTTTTTAAATTTGTCCTGCTATGAATTCAAATGTTTGCATGTTATTAGAGGTTTGTTGGTATGCATGTGTATTTTTAAACGCCTCAGCATTATCTAATAAGAATGATTGTACTATTCCAGTTGTTTTATAGGTAATAAAATTCCATAATAATTCTTTGTTTTCTAATTTGCCAAAAGGTTTTTCAATTTAGAGTAATAATTTTATTTTATTTGTCCATTCAATGAGTAATTTTTCTGGTTGTAAAATCTAATCAAGATTTAGGACTCTATCAGGGCCTAAAGAAATGTGTTTTGGGGTATATTCAATAGGATATTTTCGTACCTTTGATCCTTTTTGATAATATCCATGGTGATTTAAAAAGTCATCTGATCTCCTTTTATATGACTCTTGTTGATCCTTTTTTCGTTTATCTCCACTTGCATGTTCTCTTTTTACATGTTGTCTTCCTACTTATGATTCTCTAGCTTGACTACTTTCTGGCTGATCTTCACCTATATAAATAAATCTGTTCTTGATCAATTAAACTAATTCGAATATGTCCATTACATTGATCCATTCGTATGGGTGTCTCATGTACTAATTTACCAAAATAAGGTCATGTAAAAGCAATTAAAGGTTTTGTATTGTCATGTAATCTTAGTTGCCAATAGCCTGATTTTGCATCTAAAGTTGTAAACCATGTATGTCCATTTAGTTTGTTAATTCAGAATAAAAAAGTAAACTCACATATAGATACAGGAACTACAATTTGTATTGCTTCAAAACAATTATTAACCATTTGGAAAAAAATAGAAAAGCCATTACAAATACGAATAGCAGATGGAAGCTTTAAATTTATTTGGTATGTAAGTTATTATAATAATATCATAACAGAAAAATGTTAACGTATCAAATAATTAATTATATACAATAATAACTAATAAATTTGAATTAATTTATTATATCCTAATAACTATTAATTATCAAAATTAATAATTTAACCACGATTTAAGTATATTTAGATAGTACGAATTAATATTAACTGTTTATTATTGCTTATTATTTTAGACTAAATATGTATAAAAACATATTATATATATATATCACATATAATTAATAGATTATATTATAATAACTATTAATTATATCAATATTATTTCATTAGCTATTTTTAAGTAAATTAATAATTGTTAATAATAAATGAATATATTAACTATATTTAAAAAACACTTTATTATATTAAATTGATCAGCCAATGATGGTTTAAGTACATTAAAATAATAGGATGAAAAAATAGTCACTCTAGGAAAGAAGAAAAAGAATTTAAGAAGGGCATATGTTATATAATTAATTAAAACTAATTAATAATATTTTAATTAATTAATCAATGATTTAATAAAAAATTGTGATAAATATATTATATTGTATTATACATAATAAACAATTTTTACTATTTAAATACACTTAAATCATTGGTTAAATAATTAATTTTGATATAATTAATATTTATTAGAATATAATAAATTAATTCAATCATCATTAAAAATTATTGGTATATAATTTATTATTTGATTTATTAAAATATAATTACTTGATTAAGTGGTCAATATTAATATTTGGTATATATGTGACTGTGTGAATAATTATTGTTAATTATTATTAATTATTTTATAGTATATATCACTGAATATTTTTCATCATATTATTTCAATATACTTAAATAATAGTTAATGAATTAATCATAGTTAATTAATTAATTTTGATATAATTAATAGTTATTTCTAGATATGTTTCATGTTGTTTGATCCATATATTCTGGTTTTCTTCTATATCATAACAATGCTTGATTAAATATTTGAGCATTTTTTTTGTCTCAAAATAAGTCATGAAAGAAATAAAACTTAATTAGGAGCTTTATTAAACATAGGGTTGATTACAATAGGTAAGAAAAGGCAATAAAAATGTCATGGTTCTTCTTAGTGGATGAGGGGTTTCATGAATTTCTGGTAATATTTCCTAGTTTCGATTACTATATCCTTTAATTCCTTTGTCAATACTATGAGTCTGCTTGTATCATACATTTGAACATATCTTCTTGCATCTAAGTTGCTATGTGCACGTTTGTTCTTGGCATGATATATGGCAAGTAGATCGTATAATGCTTGTTCTCTATCATAAGTCTCTTTGATTGATTGTTTCAAAATTCTTTTTCTTTCAAAATATCCTGAATTCATATTTTTAATCTGAAAAGAGGAATAGGTTATTCAAGATTATGATAGTCAATCTTAGGATTAAAAATTATATCAAACATATGTTGAAATAAGAGAGGATTAAAGTTATGTATTAAACAGTTTGATAGAAATGCATGCAATTGGTAATCAGGAAAGACAATAGAACTTGAATATAGAAAGATAAAGATGAGTTTACTGTAATAGTTAAAAAATAAATAAATTATTGATGAAACAAGAACATCTAATAGTTGCATACCTTTTTCTTTGTTTACACTTAAACACCAATCCATAGGCTGAGAGTTGAGAGAGAGTTGGTAAGAAACTAAGAGTGGATTTTATTTCATGAGAGCATTAAAGCTCTGAAGACTACATTATATAGAACTATCAAAGAAAAAAGGCCAAAAAAGAAATGGCCGACAAAAGCAAAAGTAAAGTAATCTACCGTGGTGAAAGCAAAAAGAAAAAGTAGGGTAAAATGAAAAGAGATTCCTAAAAAGAAAAAAAAAGATGCCTGACATGTTGGAACTCGATCCGGAAACCGGATCCCAACCGAAAAAGCGAGACGAAAATGAAGTCGAAGGAATGGAACATAAGGTGAAATCAAAAATGCGAATCGAAAGTAAAAACAAAGCGGATAAAGCAAATCTGAAAACAAATCGAATAACAAAATGCCGAACAAAAATACAAAGCGGATCACAACGAAGGAACGGAAAACGGAAACAAAAGCGAAAACGGAATCGAATACATATCGAATCGAAGCGAAAGCAAAAACGATCGAATCAAAGCAAAGCAAATTGGATATCAAAGCGAATACACATCGGAATCGGATATGAAAATGAATCGAAGGCGAATCAAATTAAAAGCGGAACAAAAACTAAATCCGACATCCAAACACAATTAAGGAAGAAAACGTCGCGTTGGAAAGCATTGACTTACCCAAAATCCGGTATAAATTTTTTTCTTTTCTTTATTCATCAATCAAACTCATACAAAGCAATCTTATTTCCCCTTTTGGAAAATTATTCATAATCTTATACTAATATCAAAGTACTTGATTTTTCTTATTCATCATTTTTCAAATTTATTAACAAATCCTATATCTTTTTCTTTTTCTTTCCTTTGTCATAAAAATTTCGGCAGCATAACGGCTGCATTATAACTAATCCAAACCTGCAAAGTGTTCAAAATACACTTCTATATTCTCACATAATAGCCAGTATCATCGGACTCCCAGTCCGGAATCCAACACAACCAATCATATCTAAATACAATCACAAGTCATATACTATAATCACACAAGTTTTATATCTCCAATCCATACACAAGTCCAGAATTCATTTACAATTCCCATAACTCATTTTGCATACACAAATTCATATACATCATGAACTAAATACTTCGCAAACATAAATGGCATTTCAAGCCATATACAAATCAAC
>JANVCQ010012651.1:0-12983 GCA_025531925.1 Erythroxylum plowmanianum | reverse complement strand
ATAAAATTGCAGCATCTATTCTCTAACCCTTATCTTTTAATTTTCTTGTGTTAGACGAGTAGATGATATTACTTACGATTGCATTGCTTATCAACTTTAGCAAAGTGTTTTAGTAATCATTTGAGTTTTGTAAAGAAATTCAAGAAGTCTCAAAAGAATAATATTTTCGAAAAGATTACACAAATCAACCCTCCCCCCCCCTTCTTGTGTAGTTTATATATAATATCGAATTTCTATATTAATAAGAGATTTACTTCAATATATCTATTAGCTTCCTAGAGAATCCTTTGTTACTTTAAGGAATAAGATTTTGGGTTATTATAAAAAAAATGTTAAAATGTCAAATTTGTTTAGATTCAATAATATTGATTATATAAGAGATCAAAATGATAGAAGGAACATTTTAAGTATTTTGTTGATTAAAATAGGGGTTGTTTCATGATCATCTAATGACTTTATCTATAATATTAAATAAAATTATCAAAACACATAAATGATAAAGAATGTCTTTATTAAAACAATAATAATGTCATATATAAAATTTCAACCAATTAATTGGCTACACATAAACTAACAATCTTCTACATCTATTAAAGCCAATCACTTATGTATTTAATACTATAGTCATCTAAATGTTGATTATGTCTCATTTGAGACAATGAATTTGTGATAGGA
Organism: Erythroxylum plowmanianum; assembly: GCA_025531925.1. Classification (NCBI taxonomy): domain Eukaryota; kingdom Viridiplantae; phylum Streptophyta; class Magnoliopsida; order Malpighiales; family Erythroxylaceae; genus Erythroxylum; species Erythroxylum plowmanianum. The sequence goes on along the minus strand of JANVCQ010012651.1, from coordinate 12,308 downwards.
TATGTAAGATTTTCTTCAATTGAAACCCACCCTACTATTTTGTCTTTTTGTACTATTACCTCTTTAATCAAGCAAAACTTTTTTAATATATGTCTGGACCATTGATGAAACCTTAGTTCCTTTGCTTATGTGATGGTGCCATTATTTTCACATTAAAATCATATTAGCTTAAGGAATCATTCTAAAGTTCGGTAATAAAATTCTTGATAAAAAATGCTTCCTTTATCGCCTCTGACACTGAAATATACTCTGCCTCAATGGTAGAACTTATAATGGATAGTTGTTTAGAACTCCTCTAACTTAAGAGTTAAGATATACCCTAACTGTGATTTACTATCATTAGAATCAAACTAAAAACTAGCTTATAAATACCAGTGAACTCTTAATTTAGTTCCTTTATAAACTAAGAAAACATCTTTAGTCCTTCTTAAATATTCTAAGATGTTTTTCACAATTGTTTAGTAACTATCACCATTATTAGTTTAAATTTTGACTGTTATACTTAAAGCATAAAAGACATCTAATTTAGTTCATATTATAAAATACATTATTAATCTGATAGTTGAAGTAGATAGAACATAATTTATTTTATCCCTTTTTTGTGTCTTTGGAGAGAAATCGCTTATAATAAGGGTAAAAAATCCTCTTGGATTTCTATGCTAAACCTTTTTAACACTTTCGCTATGTATGTGGATTAGGAAAAGCTAAACAATCTTTTTGATATAGAACTTTAAATCTTTATTGCCAGACCATAGGTTGCTTCTCCTATATCCTTCATAAAGAGGTTTTTAGATAACCAAATCTTTACAAATTAGAGCATTGGTATGTTATTTCTAATTAGTAATATGCCATTTACATATATCACTAGGAAGGTGACTACACTCACACTAACTTTCTTATAAACATACAATTCATTCATATTTTTGATAAAATCAAACTCTTTGATTGTCTCATAAAAAAAGGGTTTCCTACTCTATGACATTTGTTTTAACCCATTAATAGTCTTTTGTAACATACATACTTGATTAAGAAGTCTCTTGGATTCAAAACCTTTAAGTTATGTGATATCATATTTGCAAACAAATTTCCAATGAGAAATGTTGTTTTGACATACATTTGCTAGATATCATAATCATGGTATAAGGTTATAGCCAATAAGATCCTTGGTTTTGTCATACAAAAAAATTGTAATTAAGTAATTGGATGGAAAGGCATAAATTAATAATTTCCTACTTCCAATAAAGTCATTTGTCTATATATAATATTAGAATCATCTATATATGGATCATGTCTCTTTTAAGACAATGACTAAGTAAGAGTATCCATAAGGTCTTCTTCAATGGAAACTCACTCTAAAGTTATATCTCTCTACTCTATTATCCCTGATAAAGTGAAACTTTTTTATTATATGTTTAGACTAATAATGAGACCTTGGCTCTTTTGCATGTTTAATGGTGTCATTATTAACATAATTTAATAATATTGGCCCAATAATGATAGGAATCACTCCAAGTTTAGTGATGAACTTCTTCATCCAAATTGCTTCTTTTATCTCTCCTAACACTAAAATACACCCTACCTTTGTCTTAGAATCCATAATAGTTAGTTATTTAAAACTATTTTAACTTACCACACCACCATTAAAAGTGACGTCTTGTAATAATATAATGCTTTGGAAGTTTAGTATCTCTCCTCCCTACTTTATACTCCGCATAATTCTTTAAGATGCAAAATTATAGTAGGAGCATACATGCTCTAATATTGCCTCCAAAGCTTAGAATATAGACCATCCAATATCACACATATAGCTTCCTAAACATCATTAACATAACGCTCAACCAAACTAAACTAGGCTATAGTGGAATTGCAATGTCAAAACATATAGTTTCCTTTTTTTCTTGAGAAAAATTTGAGCTGAAAAACTAGTCAAAAAATTAAGTCTGATAAACTTATTAGCGTCTATGATGCTCTTTAGGGATAGATTGCTAATCATTTATTTAATAACCAAAATGACCTAAAAGGGCAAGTATGAATTTATGCCACGAAACTAAATAAAATAAGGAATTTAATAAATATTTGGTTACTCCTACTATTTTAAATAAAATAATAGTCTCTATTATTAAATTAAAAAATTATTAAATGATTTTCTAGTGGGTTAGGATCCAATTCAAATTAGGTTAATCTTAAGTTTGCTTAATAAATTAATTTAATTATGACTCTCTCTAGCTATAAAAACCTCCCACTTTTAGCTAAATGTTTTTCACTAACAATTTTTACTAAATGCTTATTCTTATTGACTTCCTTATCTTTCCTGTCTAGTGTTACATTGATATATATGTTTGCCTCTCCATCCCTTTTATCTTCAATTCTCTTATCTTCATTCGACTTTCTTGGAGCAATCGGCAAAAGGGCAATCCTACTTCTTCTCTCCTTGTTTATCTTTTAAACACGTATCTGATGTTTACTTTTTCTAAATCTTCTACAAAACACCTTCTTTTTTCCTTCATTTAGAAATGTTAGACTAAAGCTTAGACTTAGGGAAGAGTAATCTTGGTGAATTCCTACCTCTACCCCCAAAACCTCTTTGTTGAGTTCCTAACCTACCTCTATAGTTTTGAACCCTACAAACTCAAAATAAAAGGAGCATCTTACTTCCATAAATCAAGTAACTACCTCTAATGTCAGCCCTAAATGAAGTAGTATTTTAAGAAGAAACAATGCCTCAAATAATGTCAAACTTTCCCATTTCACTAAAGCCACTGAATCAGATGTGATCTCAGCTTATATCCATCTCCTTATGGTTGGTACCAATATCTAGTCAGTTTCTTTGGTTAGCTCTTTCCTAGATAAGAGAGCCTCTTACCCATAGGTAAATTCTTGGGCTATTGTAAAATGAAGCAAATATGGGATAGATAAAATTACGAACTAATGATAATTGTTTTATATTTAGATTCTTAAAGGAAGTAAACCTAACAACCATATTGGAATAAAGGCCTTGCATATTACATAAAAACCTCTTCTCTTACTTCTCTAACAGTTACGTATGTCTTTAGATAAGAATAGTATCAAAGAGATCCTAATATGGATTAACTTTTATAACCTACACTTAGAATACTGGACTAGGGAAGGTCTAAGTTATCTAACCAATTCCCTTGAAAAACTATCTGTATAGACTCTTTAACAGTTAAACTTAAGTGAATAAGCTATGCTAAAATTTGTGTAGAAGTGTCCCAAGATGCTAATCTACCTTCATCACCAATTATTACGAGACTCATAATGGAGGGGAACTAACAAACTATGTAGTCTAGTTAAGATACACCTAGAAACCTTCAACCTTAAGGGTTTGGAAGCCTATCGATAGGTTTTTTTCAAATAGAAACCTATAAAGAACTTATAGAACATAAGCCTAATACTCTAGAAACTATTTAAGTAGAAAAGTACTACTCTTAAAAAAAAAGGAAAAAGCCTTTTGAAGTTATGCCTATGGAGTTACTTATCCCTACCATCACTAAGAAGGCTAAGGTGCCAGCAAAAAGAAAAAAGGTGAGGGTGTTAGAAAAGTGCTCTATAAGCAATCACCTTTAGCACTTATTGTTCAAGAGAAGTTCTCTAAAGACAATCACCTTTAACACTTATTGTTCAAATCATTTTATGATTAATAAAGGCATTTTTCCTTATTTCAATGTTCATAGGTTTATGGATTTGATGTTGATCTTAAATTGATTTAATGAAGTCCTTAATACAAAATATAACATAGAGGCAATCATGATAAGATTATGATACTAAGATTCTTATCATGTGTAATTATGTTAATATTTAAACTTTCCCTAGTCATAGGATTCATAAGATGGAATATCATTAATCTGCATAGACTAGCATATGTTATATTCCTTAATTGGATCAAGCAGTAGATCTTATAAACTATAGACATGAGTTGTTTAGAGTTAACATGTGGGTGCTTGCTAAGGGTAGTAAGTACGTTGGATTGACCCACTATGAGACAATCATATGGATATTCTATTCCAGTGTCAATGATAGTCTCATCATAGCAATAGTGCAAGTATCCTTTGACTCGAGGTAATCAAGGATATCTCGAATATTGATTATGTGCTTTGGCTCCATTAATTGGTGCCTTTCAAGGGTTACTCATAGGTTGGTGATTGGGTATAACTTAAGATATTTGGAGGTAATTGAGTAGCTAATAAATGATTCACCACTCTTGATAGAAGGAGATGATACACATGACCTCTTGTCGGGTCATTACTTGGGAGTCTTTAGCCAGAGCAAATATATGTCATAAAGAGATTCTTCAATGATACATAGGGTAATAAGATCCTCAGGACAAGATCTAATGTCACTTGGGCTAGATGTGACGTAGTTAGTCTAGTGGGAGTTGACACTTTGACCATACTATGAACCAAATGGGGTATAGATGGTGGAAGGATAAATTGCAGGGCAATATTGCATATGGAAGAGTTCGTAGTGAAACCACTAACTTTTTGGTCAATTAGGGGTCATGATATATTGCTAGATATCGATCTTAACTTACTTGAATTAAGTGTTAATTCAAGTGGCCAACATAACCGAGAACCTAATGGGTCACACATATAGGAGATCTAAAGGATGATTAAAATGGTCTTGAATGGTGATTCAAGAAATAAGAGAGTATTTCAGGATTATATCGCGTTGTGATTGTAATAGAAAATGTTGTATGGAATGGATTAGAAACAAGTGTTGTTGGCCGCCAATTTAGACATTAACTTCCTAAAACTTCCATTAATGCTTGCTATTTATGGTCATTAACTTCCCATAACTTCCATTAATGCATGTTATTCATGATCATTAACTTTCCATAACTTCCATTAATGTATGTTATTCATGACTATTAACTTCCCATAACTTTCCATTAGTGATGGGGTCATGGAAGGACAAATGGTGTAGAAAATAGATATGATTTTTGTGCATCTTGTGTAAGTCACAAGTGAAAGAAAGGTTCTTTCCTACACACACTATTTTTCTCTCTAACTCTCACAAGAGTTCTTGTCTTTGCTAGCATAATGAAAGAATTATAGCCATCTCCTAGTGAGGTTTCATCCTTCTATCTTAGTGTGGACATTCATTAGAGATGAACTATGTTAACCATTGTGGTTTACAACAACCCAACGTGGAGAGGATTAAGGATCAAAGGAGATCATTGGAAAGGTATGTAAACATCTTACATTTCATGTTTTTGTTTTCTATATGTAAATAGATGAGTAGATCTAGTTTTTGAGGTTCTGTTTTATTTTTTGCTGCATATATTTGATATATATTATGTATGAGATGCATGACCAGAACCTTACAGTGGTATCAGAGTCATCCTGTGCCTTGTTAGATGTAGAATACATGACAAGTGAAAACGGTTTTCATGGTTATGACAACTTAGGGTCCTATAATGTTTTGATCAAAATTAATTATAGAAAAATGATTTTCATGATCACCAATATATTCATAAGCTTTATATGAATGATTCAGTGTGATTGAAAAAAATTTATTGCAATTAAAATATTTAATTTCAAATTTAAAAGAACATGCATGAATTTTTTCTTTCTGTTCGGCATGTGATGTCTATTGGCTAAACTGATGAGGTTACATGTGATTTTCATAGAATTTGATCCTAAAAAATTATATGAACATATTTGGGATGTGTTTATGCATCTTTAATTTTTGTAGAATTATCAAAAATGTTTTAATAATTTTATCAAACAATTTTCCAGATATGGATAGTTATTCAGAAATTGTATGATTTATTTTTTGATATTTTTTATGTTTATATTTTGGTTCCAGAACCTTAAAAATATTTTATGTGATAAAAATTTGTTAATTTGATGTTTGATGCATGCCCAAATGATTTTGGTTGATTTACAGAAAAATTTTAGAAGTCATATTTGTCATTTTTGGTGTCTTATTTACAGAAAAATTTTAGAAGTCATATTTGTTATTTTTGGTGTCTTATCGGTGTTTCGGTGATCATAATAATTTTTAGGTGATTGTTAAATTATTTTGATCATCATGAAATGACCTAGAGATGCTTAGAATGATGAGTTTGATGTTCTGGAAATTTTGGAAAATTATAGAAATTAATTTTGAATTAATTTTAGTAGAGCAATAGTTTTTCTGGTAAGATTAGAAAATTTGCATGTATGACAAAATTGAAGTCGTTTAATTTTGGACATTAAATAATTATTTTAAGTTAAATTAATTATGGATTAATTTCTAGATTTAGGAATTCATGTTAATTAGATTAATATTAATTCCAATCGAAATAACATACAATATTAATTTTAGCCAAGTTAGTAAAAGGAAGATAGTAAATCTAAGTGTTGGATTGGGCTTAGATCCAAGTGTTAGATTGGGCTTTCATGTTATGATCCATAAGATGTCATAACCAAAATGATATATTTACATATATGCATTAGAGAATGCATGGTTAGGAGAATGTGTGGGCTTGCATGATGGATGGTTATGGGCTTAGGTCCAATTTGATTGGGTAGTCCATATCATATCATATAGTTATAGTAACTATATGTATATATGAGTTATATGTATATGACCATCTAAATCAGATGAGACCTTAGTCAAACCCCTCACTTAGAATATTAAAACTAATGTCTTCCTTTAATATGGCGAGAACAGAGTCCTTTTAAAGTTAAGGTTATTGGGCAAACCCAAACCTGCTTTACATGGATATGTTCAATCCATGGAAATAGGATTTATGGATTAATGGGTCAGTTTGGACTGGAAGCATTGGTTTGTTCGATAAACCCAAGATCAACGTGGATAGGGGCAAAGTTAAGTTGTGTATATTAGATGTACACGTGTCAAAAGTTGATAGCCCAATGAGTATGCGCACATCAATAATTGATAGCACTAGATTCGATAATTGCACTGAAGATGTAATTGATATGATCGATGCCTACCAGTTGAACGAAGGTGGCTTATTGAGAAAACCCAAGGTCATTTTTAGGGAAACTGGAGATCGACCCACTAGGATAATTTCTCTCAAGTTTTCTCGGATTTATATTAAGGGTTATGAATTCGTGAAAAAAAGTAGGAGCCATAATGCGTGTTATTAAAGTTCTTATAGACCTACATTTAAGTACATTCTAATTTTTCTCTCTTTGACAGAAGCTTGCTATTGCCCGAGTCAACACTATGAGTACTAGTGTGAATCTAAGATCATTGATGGAAGCTAACAAGTTAACTAGACCAAACTTTCTTGACTGGCTCAGGAATTTGAGAATAGTTCTCAAGTTCGAAAAGCTTAGTTATATCTTGGAAGAACCACTTCCCGATCCCCCTACTGCTAATGCCTCTGATGATCATTGGAGGGCATATAGAAAGTTTCTTAATAATAGCGAGATGACTAGTTACATTATGCTAGCCATTATATCACCGGAGCTATAAAAGTAGCACGAGGCTATGAATGCTCATACCATAGTTTATCATCTTAGGGAGCTCTTTGATGAGCAAGCAAGGTCCGAAAGGTTTGAGACTTCGCAATTACTCTTCTGCTCCAAGATGGTTGAGGGGACATCTTTAGTGCAATATGTACTAAAGATGAATGGCTACATTGAGCGGTTGTCCTCCTTGGTTTTTGTTTTGGATCATGAATTAACTTAATTCTAATGGGTTTAACTGATAGTTACTCACAATTTGTTATTAACTATCGAATAAACAATATATCCAACACAATTCCCGAGCTGGTGAATATGCCAAGGTAGTTGAGTCATCTGTCAGCAAGGATAAGGTTGTGATGTTGATGAACTCTTCTGTTCGAAGAAAAAGTGCCAAAAGAAAAAGAAGTCCGTAGGGCCTAAGGGAGGTGTCAAGAAAGTAGAGAAGATTGAATCAAAAGGAACTTACTTCCACTGTGGCAAAGATGGCTACTGGAAGAGAAACTATAAGGCCTATCTGGAGTCCTTGAAGTAGAAAAAGGCATCTGATGACTTTTAGACCTAATACATACTGATGTATATGGTCTGATGTCCATACATTCCAAAGATAGTTTCATATACTTCATTACCTTTATCGATGATCATTCTAGATATGGGTATATGTATCTTAAGAGATGTAAGTCTGAAGCCTTTGAAAGATTCAAAAAATTCATAAATGAAGCTGAGAAACAATTTAGGAGAAATATTAAATCACTTCGATCAGATCGAGCTGTTGAATACTTAAGCCAAGAGTTTTTGAATTATCTTAGGGATAATGGAATATTTCCTAAGTGGACTCCACTTTACGCGCCACAACATAATGGTGTGACTAAGAGGAGAAACCGAACCTTGTTACATATAGCGAGGTCAGTGATGGGTTTAGCGGATTTATCAAAATTCTTTTGGAGGTATGCATTCGAAACTTCTGTTTATGTATTAAATAGAGTCCCATCCAAGTCAGTTGATGCTACTCTATATGAGATATAGACTAATAAGCAACCCTATCTTTCTTGTATGAAAGTTTGGGGTTGTCATGCTTATGTGAAGCAGATTCAGTTAGATAAACTTAAAGTTAAATCTGATAAGTGCCTATTTGAAGGATATCCTAAGGAAACTATAGGATATTAGTTTTACCATGTTTCGGAACAAAAGATGTTTGTTTCAAAAATATTGTCTTTTTAGAGAAAGAGTTTCTTCTAAGAGAAGCTAGTAGGAGCAAAATTAAACTTGTGGAAGTTCAAGATGCTCAAATAGAGGCAGGTCAACTGCTTGGACCCTAGTCTTTTTTTATGAAGATGAAACAATAGTTTAATCTTCTGAAACACAAGAAGTTCATAGGTTAGGTAGGATATGTCATGTTCTCGAGAGATACGGATTTCTCATTGGTGAACTTAACGATGTATTGTTCATATAAGATGATGAGCCTACTACATATGAAGAGGTTTTAAAGAGTTGAGAATCTGACAAATGGCTTTAAGCTATGAAATTCAAAGTAGAGTCCAACCCACTAGGATAATTTCTCTACGAGTTCTCTCGGATTTATATTGAGGATTATGAATTCGTGAAAAAAGTGGGAGCCATAATGCATGTTATTAAATTTCTTATAGACATGCATTTAAGTACATTCTAATTTTTCTCTCTTTGACGAAAGATTGCTATTGCCCGAGTCAACACCATGAGTAATAGTGTGAATCTAAGATCATTGATGGAAGCTAACAAGTTAACTGGACCAAACATTCTTGACTGGCTCAAGAACTTGAGAATACTTCTCAAGTTCGAAAAGTTTGGTTATATCTTAGAAGAACCACTTTCTGATCCCCTTACTGATGATGATCGTAAGGCATATAGAAAGCTTGTCGATAATAATAAGATGACTAGTTGTATTATGCTAGCCATTATATCACTGCAGCTATAAAAGTAGCACGAGGCTATGATTGCTCATACTATAGTTTATCATCTTAGGGAGCTTTTTGATGAGCAAGCAAGGTCCGAAAGGTTCAAAACTTTGCGATTGCTCTTCCGCTCCAAGATGGTTGAGGGGATATCTCTAGTGTAGTATGTACTAAAGATGAATGGCTACATCAAGTGGTTGGCCCTTGGGTTTTGTTTTGGATCATGAATTAAGTATTAACTTAATTCTGATGGGTTTAACTGATAGTTACTCACAATTTGTGCTTAACTATTGAATAAACAATATATCTAGCACAATCCCTGAGCTGGTTAATATGCTCAAGGAGTTGAGTCATCTATCAACAAGGACAAGGTTGTGATGCTAGTGGACTCTTCTATTTGAAGAAAAAGAGCCAAAAGAAGAAGAAGTTTGTAGGGCCTAAGGGAGCTGTCAAGAAAGCATAGTAGACCGCATCGAAGGGAACTTACTTCCACTGTGGCAAGGGTGGCTACTAGAAGAGAAACTATAAGGCCTATTAGAGTCCTTGAAGTAGAAGAAGGCATCTGATGACTTTTAGACCTAATACATAATGATGTATATGGTCTGATGTCCATACATTCCAAAGATGGATTCGTATATTTCATTACCTTTATTGATGATCATTCTAGATATAGGTAAGTGTATCTTAAGAGATGCAAGTCTGAAGCCTTTGAAAGATTCAAAGAATTCATAACTGAAGTAGAGAAAAAACTTAGGAGAAGTATTAAATCACTTCAATTAGATCGAGTTGTTGAATACTTAAGCCAAGAGTTTTTGGATTATCTCAGGGATAATGGAATATTGCCTCAGTGGACTCCACTTTACATGCCACAACACAATGGTATGGCTGAGAGGAGAAACCGAACCTTGTTACATATAGTGAGGTCAGTGATGGTTTTAGTGGATTTATCAAAATTATTTTAGGGTGTGCACTCGAAACTTCTGTTTATATATTAAACAGAGTCTCATCCAATTTAGTTGATGCTACTCCATATGAGATATAGACTAACAAGCAACCCTATCTTTCTTATATGAAAGTTTAGGGTTGTCCTCTTATGTGAAGCGGATTCAGTTAGATAAGCTTGAAGTTAAATCTGATAGGTGTCTATTTGTAGGATATCCTAAGGAAACTATAGGATATTAGTTTTACCATATTTTGGAACAAAAGATGTTTGTTTCAAAACATGCTATCTTTTAGAGAAAGAGTTTTTTCTAAAAGAAGACAGTGGGAGCAAAATTGAACTTGTGGAGGTTTAAGATTATCAAATAGAGACAAGTCAACTGCTTGGACCCTAGTCTATTGTTTATGAAAATGAAACAATTGTTCAATCTTCTGACACACAAGAAGTTTATAGGTTAGGTAGGATACGTCATGTTCCTGATATATACGGATTTCTCATAAGTGAACTTAACGACCTATTGCTCATATAAGATGATGAGCCTACTACCTATGAAAAGATTTTAAAGAGTTCAAAATCTAACAAGTAGCTTCAAGCTATGAAATTCGAAACAAAATCCATGTATGAAAAAAATTATAGACTTTGGTTAACTCACCTGAAGGGATAAAACCCATAGGCTGCAAATGGGTTTTCAAGAAGAAAACTGACACGGAAGGTAAAATAGTTACCCATAAAACTAGGCTTGTAGCTAAAGGTTATTGTCAGAGGCAAGGTGTTGACTATGACAAAATGTTCAACCTAATAGCTACGCTTAAATCCATTAGGATACACCTAGCTATTGCTGCTCATTATAATTATGAGATATGGTAAATGGATGTGAAGACGACTTTGCTTAATGGAAACCTAACTAAGGATGTGTATTTGATACAACCTTATGGTTTCATATCCATGAATGGAGAAAAGGTATGCAAGCTTCAGAAATCTATTTATGGATTGAAGCAAGCATCTAGGAGTTGGAATATCTAATTTGATGAGGCAATCAAAGAGTTTGGTTTCTCACAAAATTTGAATGAACCTTATGTGTATAAGAAGGTTAGTGGGAGTGAAATTGTGTTCCTTGTACTATATGTAGATGACATATTGCTAATAGGAAATGATGTCTCTGCTTTGCAATCAGTCAAATTTTATTTAGTTAAGAACTTCTCTATAAAAGACCTTAGAGAAGCAACTTATATTTTAGGGATAAGGATCTATAGAGATAGATCTAGGAGGTTGCTTGGTCTTTCTCAGTTTACATACATAGACAAGATGTTAAAGAGGTTTAACATGGAGCAATCAAAGAGAGGTTATCTTCCCATGGTATATGGGATTACACTCTCTAAATCTAAAGACATAAGATGAGAGGACTTGCATGAGTTTGATTCCTTATGTTTCTGCTATAGGATCAATCATGTATGCTATGTTATATACTAGACCCGATGTATTGTATGTTCTAAGTGTTATGAGCAGATACCAGTCAGACCTTGGTAAGGGTCATTAGGTGGTTGTCAAGAATATCCTTAAATACTTGAGAAGAACTAAGGATGTATTTTTGGTATATAAAGAAGGTTATCTTATGGTAAGCAGGTACACTGATGCCAATTTCTAATCCAATAAGGATGACTACAGATCCCAGTCCAGATATTTATTCACACTGAATGGTGGCGCAATCAGTTGAAAAAGTTCCAAACAAGAGACGACTACAGATTCGACAATAGTGGCGGAGTACATTGCAGCTTCAAAAGTGGCAAAGGAAGCGATTTGGATCAAGAAGTTCATCATGGAACTTGGTGTGGTTCTGAGCATCACTGACCTAGAGCAATTGCATTATGATAACAACGAGGCTATAGTGCAAGCGAAGGTGTCCCGTTTCTATACAAAGGATTTAAACCCTAGAAATTGGTACATGTGAGAAAAAAAAACACATCTCATGCTCATGCATTATATAAGGTGTACATGCACATG
>JANVCQ010012623.1:0-12983 GCA_025531925.1 Erythroxylum plowmanianum | reverse complement strand
CTTTTTAGTTACTGTTCATGAACTTCTTCTTAGTTACTGTTCATGAACTTCTTCTTAGTGAACTTCTTCTTAGTTTTTGAATTTCTTCTTAGTGAACTGTTCATGAACTTATTCTTAGTTACTGTTCATCTTATATCTTATATTCGATTTTTGATCCTTTAGAAAATAGAATTTGTCTTCAAAGGTCTTCATAAAAGTTGTAGCTCTTGAAGTCCTCTTTTGAACCATCTTAAGACCACCTAACTCCGATATCTCTAGAGAAAGTTATACTAATTGTCCCACGATAGGTTCAATACGATTGAGGATAAAACCAGATTGGATTCTTTTAGCCATAACTTCTTATCTAGACACTAAAATGACTTGATTCTTAAACCATTGGACTCATAAGACATTACTCTACATCTCCACTGAAAATTGTAGCCATCTGAAATGAAGGTAGAGAGATTGAGTGAAAAAAGTAGGACAGGTACAGTGTGTGTGTTTATAAATACTATGAACTGGTGATATTCCACTGAACATACTTCAACATTTTGATGATTTTTGGATCGGTAGAGCTCCAAATGAGATGATTCCTAATCTGTGGTGAACTAGAGACATGGAGCTACAAATGGTATGAAGAAATTGGAATCTAATTCAGTTTCTAAGATGTTTAAATTTCAAATAGAAGTTGTGCATAGTACATTGATCTGGACAAGAGCAGTCCAAAAATGTTTTAAGTGTATCTTTCGAAGTACTAGACCAAATGGATTGATTTTGGTGTCTTTGGAAACTTAAGAAATGGGGGAACACTTTTCTAGAAGAAAGAGTTATGTCAGAATATTCAAGGGTGCTTTTGGCAAGACACTAAAGTACAAAAGACATAAGGCATAAGTGGAAGGGCAAATGGGATATTTCTCAATCATTAAGGGCATAATTGGAAGAAGAAGTGCTGTCTTGCTTATAAATAAAGAAGAAAAACATGATTGGGAGGATAAGCAGGAGAGAACAACAAAAATGAGAGAGAAAGAGAAAGAGAGTTTGGTGGTTTGAGAGAAAAGAAGAGAGTTGAGTTAGGGTTTTAATTTCCTTAGCCTATAAGAGAGAATTTGAGGTTGTTCAAGAAGAGAAAAAGGTAGAGAAAGAGAAGAGCTTCCATTTGAGCCAAGAATCTCTTCATTTGGTGAAGAACCAAGGGGATGAAAGAGACCTATTTCAGTTAGATCAACTCACGGAGTACACATTAAAGGTACAACAGGAAAGAGCCTTAGATACCTCATATTGTTTGCAAAGAGAAGAGACATTCTGAGCAAGTCTATAAGCAAGGAAATCAAGGTGGATACATGTTTATAATAAAGTAAATAAGCCACTATTGTTTTCTTTAAATCAAAGAAAGTTCAATGTTTACAAGTGCATAATAAGTGATGCATTCATTGTCCACGAATGATTTATGAAATTTGCTATGTGTTTGCTACATGAGTTGTGTGATGATTTATAAAAGTGATTTCTTTTGAAAAGATCGAATGTACATGAAATCATATTTTTGAGAATGGTTTTAAAGATATATATCAAGTATATGAAAAAGCAATTTTACCAGAAGTGCCATTTTGGGCAACAAGTTTACAAGATTATGAAATACTTGTTATGTGGGTTGGTTTGGTCCATTCTGTTGTTAAGTGCACTTTGACTAAAGGCTTCTCCCACCTGCCCGCTAGTGGCATGGAGCCTATTCATGGACTCCCTCATGTTCACAACTACACAAAACCACTATGTGGAATTGTGTTAGCTCGTTCTATTCACGACTACACAGGACCCTTTGTGGGAAATGTGTTATTTCGTTTTGTTTATGGACCTCCAAAACCATTCTGACGTGCTTATGTGATCATGATATGTTTGACATGATGGATGCATACATGATTTGTACTATTGTGAATTTTTGACAAATTGAGAATTTCACGAAATCATTGTTTTATGATTTTTAAATGCAAAATTACTATAGTTATGAAAAGGTTCAATGAAAATGAGTTTTAAAAAGGGTTTTTACTTGTTTCTCGATTATAAACTTGTTACCCATGACCTTTCAAGCTCACCCTCTCTCTGTCCCCTCTTCAGGTGATAGTTAAGAAGTCAATAGATCAAAAGCCTAAGGGAACTTCCGTAATTTTGCTATTTATGTTTTTGTAATAAGCCAATGGTGTAGCTTTTAGACATGTAAATAAAGTTTTTCATCTCTGTTGTTTTAGTAATGAAATGACATATTGAAGTATTTCAGTTATGCAAGTATGTTTATATTGATTTCCTCGTAGTAGGGTTGAATTAAATTAATAAGTTTGTTTGATGTTTGATCGTCATGGGCACACCACCCTTGTGGAATGATGACTAATAAGGGTTGTTAGAAATAACCCCATAGGATAATACGCTCCAGCTATATGATTCTGATTAAGAGTTGGGTTCTGGAAACAGCATCCAACAGTAGAGAACTTGAATAACTTGATTCAAAGATCGAGAGGACATTGCAGAGAGTACGAAGGGAAGCAAGAATAACATTAGAAGTAGAACCAGAACTTGAATCTGAAGATACTATGGCCAATTGGAGAACTTTGAGGGAGTTGGCTACTCCAGACTTAACTCAAAGACCTTTATACATTACATTTCCAAATTTGGTTGAGCATATTACTTTTGAGTTAAATTTTGGATTAATACATTTGTTACCCAATTTTCACAGTCTCACAGATGAGGATTCACATAAGCATCTCAAGGAGCTCGATGTGGTTTGTTTAAGCATGAAGCCTTATGGGTTGATAGATGAGCAAATCATGTTAAAGGATTTCTTATTCTCGCAAAAAGATGCATAAAAGAATTGATTATTAGATTTACCTACTAGGAGTGTGAATATTTGGTTAGAGTTGAAGAGATCGTTTTTGGATAAATATTTCACAGCATTAAAGACAACAAGTATTCATAATGAGATATGTGGCATCAAGTAGTATAATGGAGAGTCTCTTTATGAGTACTAGGAGCGTTTGATGAAGTTATATGCTAGTTGTCCACATCACAATATTCTAGAGCAACTTCTCATCTAGTATTTATATGAAAGATTACTACCCATGAAGAGGAGTTTAGTTGATGCGATGAGTGGTGGGGCACTTTGTGAGAAGACTCCCATTGAGGCTGGAATTCTACTTGAGCGGATGGCCACTAATGCTAAACAATTCAGCACTCACAACGATATTCGTCTAATAAACAAGGTAAGTACTTCATCTATTGAACATCGTTTAGATAAGCTAACATCTTTTGTTAGACAGATTGTAGTTGGACAAGCCCAGGTAAAAGTATGCAGAATATATTCAAACATAGGCCATCCACCTGATGGGTGCCTGAGACTACAAAAGGGAATTATCGAGTATGTAAGTGGGAGGGAACATTTCAAATCAGTATAACTCATACCCACAAATGTATAATCCAGGGTGGAGGGATCATCCCAGCTTGAGTTATAAATGGAATAAGTAGCAGAATTACTTCTAAAATCTGTCGCAAGAAACATAACAATTTCAAACAAGGCCATAAGGAGCATAAGCGGCCTCTTCTTCCAGTTCAGGTAATTCTCTGGATTAATTAAGCAATACTCTTACTGCTAACAATCTCTAATTTCAACACAACATATAGGAAGAGAATAAAGCAAGTATACAAAACGTGGAAAACTAGCATGGTCAGGTGGCAATGAGGCTCAATCGTCTAGAATCACAAAGTGGAGGAAGTTGCCAGCCTATCCAAAGGTGAATTAAAGAATGTCAGTGTTATAACCTCGAGGAGTGGAAAGGAGATTGAAGGTCCCAAGAGAACTCCACTGAGGATTGCTACTGAGGAAGAAATTGAGAAGGAGTTAGGAAAGTAAGAAAATCCTTCATCAAGTACAAAGGTAAAATTTGAAATTCCTAATATCATTAAGATTAATCCTCTACCTTTTTTGAGTAGATTGGCAAGATCAAATAAGGAGGAGAAAGACAAAGAGATACTAGAGACTTTCTGAAAAGTGGAAGTAAACATACCCTTGCTCTATGCAATTAATCATGTACCAAGGTATGCCAACTTCCTCAAGGAATTGTGTACATATAAGAGGAATCTGAGGGGTGATGAAAAACTGATCTTAGGAGAGAATGTTTCTGTGATTTTTAGAAAGAAGATGCCTCCAAAGTACTGGGATCCAAGTTTATTCACCATTCATTGCAAAATTGGTAACACTGTGATTAATAAAGCTATGTTGGATTTAGGAGCTTCAATTAATGTGATCCTCGTTCAATTTATGTTTACTTGAATTTGGGTCCTTTGAAAGAAATAAGTGTTATTATACAATTGGCTTACCACACTAAAACTTACCCCTAACACTTACCTTTACGGTGTAGTTGAGGATGTTTTGGTGCAGGTGAATAAGTAAGTGTTTCCTGTAGATTTTTTTGTCGTTGATATGAATGATGACATTTGATACAGTCCAATACCTATCTTATTAGGGAGACCATTTCTTAATACTGCTTAAACTAAGATAGATGTTCGTGAGGGCACCCTCATGATGGAATTTGATGGGGAAGTGATTCATTTTAATATATTTGATGCCATAAAAACATCCTCATGTTGATCACTATGTTCTCTCTGTTGAAGTGATAATAGTCTTAACCAAGCAAATGGAAACAAAAACCAAAAATTATGTAAAAGTGGGAGAAGAGCTAATGGAAACAACAGCTGTTTTGGAATCATTAGAGAATTCTCTAAAAATGTATGACTTAACTTCTATAAAATTGTTTGAATCTCACTAGAAGATATTACCTTTTGATGTGCAGGATTGAAGCCACTCTCCACCCACCTAAAGTTATCATTTTGGCAGAGTTGACGTTAAATTAAGAAGACAGGGTGGTTCGAATGTTAGGAGAGCATCAAAAGGCCATCGAGTGAACAACTGCAGATATCCAAGGAATAAGCCCATCTATATGCATCATCGCATTTTGTTGGATGAGGATGCAAAGTCCACAAGTCAAACTAAGCGTAGGTTGAATCCTTTGATGATGGAAGTTGTGAAGAAGGATGTTGGACCCTGTTTTTAGAGTCCAACTTCGGAATCATAAAACGTGAACATATTACCCTATAGGGTTATTTCAAAGAACCCTCCTTAGCCAACATCAATTCATCTTCATGCTCTGATATCGTAAAATGTTGGGCTCGGGTCCCATTACCTATCCCGAGGGGACTACTTGAGGCGGTCGCAAGAACATCATATGAGAAGGCGTTGAAAACATTCAATTTGAAATGAAAACTTTGCAAACAACAATGGCAGGATCATTGTGACAAGCTAAAAGTTTCACCACGACGAAACTATGGAAGTATTTCCAAGGACCTTTTGAGGCAAGTTCGCCGCAACGAAGTCCCTGAATCAAACCCCCACACCCTTCAAGACAAATATGATGTGGCAAAAGGCTGGCTTCACCGCAGCGAAGAACCTGGATAATTCCCAAGTACCTCTCGAGACAAATATGATGTAGCAAAAGTTTGCCTTCGCTGTCGTTAAGTTGCCAAAATCAAATGGAAATACCCTTTGGGCAAGGTTTACCGCAATGAAACCTTCGATCCCAGACTCCCTAACCTAACTATCAAACACCAAAACTTACACATTCACTTCCAAAACTACATCTATAACTCAATAAAAGATAGTTATGAACAAATACACAAGAAACTTCTTCAATCTTAGTCTTTTAAGAATGAAATGCTAAACTTAGAAAGTCATGAGGTAAAAAACCAATAAAATTCATTAACATCAAAAGAAAAGAGTTTTACAAAGCTTTAATGGGCATTTCAAGACACAATACAACATTATGTCAAAATCCAAATTACAAAAGATACATGAACATGAAATACTCGAAATGTGACTAAATCATTGATGCCTTGCCTCTCATTCACTCGATCTCTTGCTCATCACCTGAAAATGGGGACGGAATGGGGGTGAGCTTAAAAGCTCGTAGGTAATAAGCTTATAACTGAGAAACAAGCAAAACCATTGAAAACATTCATTTCCATTGTAAATCTTGCATCGAATCCATAAAATACATAATTCCCAAATTCTCAACTTGTCAATCAATTCATAAATAACTTAAATCATGTATGCATCAACCTTGTTAACACATCATAAACACATAAGCACATCAAAATGGTTTTGGTAGGTCCATGTTGGAGTTCTTGTGAATCTCCTATAATAATAGAACGGATCATCACAAAACCACATAATGGTTTTGCGTAGTTTGTAAACATGAGGGAATCCATGAAGGAGCTCTATGCCACTAGCGGGTAGGGGGGAGAAGCCTTTAACATGGTCAATGTGCACTTGACAGAACAAAATGGACCGCCACAAATCCATACAACATGTTTTTCATGACTTGTAAACATATTGCCCAAAAAGGCACATTTCGAAAACATGATTTTCAAAATCATAATATATTTCAATTTCTTTGCTTATAAACTTGCTTGAGAGTGCATCTCCTCTTGTTCCTTTTCCCTTTCTTGATTCGCTTTAACATTGGCAAAAATTCCCATTCAATACGAATGCAAATTGAAAATCCACAAAGCACATTCACTAAAATTGATTATAGAATACTTAAACTCATGCATTTCCTAAGCTTCATGAACCAAAACCTTTCTATAAATCCAAAGGATTCAAATTAAACTTACTTTGAATATTCACCAAATAATGAGATTATTGGCTCAAATGAAAGCTCTTCTCTTCCTATTTCATGTTTTGCACTTGAGATTATTGGCTCAAATGAAAGCACTATAGGAAATTGAATTTAGCAACTCGTAAATACCATTTTCCCTTCCCTTTATTGATTAGATGCTTGTTATATTGGCTATTTATGATTTTTTTTTCTATATAGTTTTTAGGTTATCTTTAGATCCCAATCACACTGTGATATATGCTTTATTGATTATGAATTTATTCCATAACACTTAGTGATTACTGATATGAAAATGCTTAAGATACTCACTTTGAAGTTAAAGATAAAGTGAGTAGCAGGTCTTCATATGTGGTTTTAGGCACAATTTGGAAGTAAAGAAGTTAAAGTGAGTTGAAAGCATTTTTATTAAGTCATCTTCTCAACGTTAAAACTCACTTCTCCTTATAGAATAAGAAGAAGAAGAATTAGAGAAAAGAAGAGAAGACTTAGAGAAGGTTAGAGGAAGAACCCAGTTCCACGATCATGGCCTAATTGGCCATGATAATGACAGAAGAATGTTGGAGTGCCATGGTTGTGGCATAATTGGTTGCGATCATGAAAGAAGCTTGCCACATAAGATTGTGGCTAGCAGGATGACAACTTGGGGACTAATTCTGAATTTAGTTTATTAAGGGTTATTTTAATCATTTTGGGCTTAGTAAAACCTAGTTTTTACCTTAATTAGAATGAATTATAAAATGAAAAGAATGAAACCCTGAAAGGGGCTCCATTTGTACTACATTGGGGATAAGAGAAAGTTTTAAGAAAAAGCAGTAGCAAGAGGGTCTTCATTAAAGGCTCTTGGTTTTATTGGGAGCTTTTGATGAAGCAATTTCTTCTTGGGAGCTCTTAGTTTTATCAAAGAAAAGGGGCAAAGCTCTGACTTGTGAGAGACCCATAGAGGGTTAAGTGCATTTATCCTTGCATTTTTTGTTTCGTTCTCTCTTTAAAAATTTCTTATGTTATCCTATGTATAATGTTTAGGTGTTATTCAAAAATGATTAAATGCTTTATTTGATTATTTTCTGCAAGAACCCATTGCTAAAATCAAATACAATACATAATCGTTGTTTTTTGATTCATTTATAGCGACTAATGGTTTGTAATTATTAGGGATAACATAATCTAAGTTAAATAATCTGAGTTTTTGTGATTATTGCTTAGATTGGTCTATTTTTCTCAATTATAAGGAAACTGTCTGATTAAACTTAGAGAACATCTCCTAGGTTATCTAATAGTTAGGGTTAATTAATGAGCTCTTCTAAATTAACTAGGACCTAAGGAAAAAAGGGGATTCATAGAGCTTGTTGTTAATCTACGACCAATAGTTTAAGGAGAGGTAAAAGAACAACAAATCAATGAAATATGTCTAATTAAGGTTTAAGTCAAGATTGAACCAAAGAACTGGTTCCTACAAAATTCCCCACTTTTATCATTTTTAATTTTTTTCTTTTATTTGTTTTCACTAGGCTAGTTTTACTTTATTTTTTCTCAAACCAAACAAACCCCCAAAACCTAAATGCCAATTATTTTCATAACAAAGTATAATCGAACACTCTCTGTGGGATCGATCTAGACTCACCACTACTACATAGTAGGTCTAGTTTACTTTGATTTTTAATGCTTTCTTTTATTTGTTTCCCTAGGTTAGTTTTACTTCATCATTTTGTCAAACCAAACAAACCCCCCAAAACCTAAATACTACTTATTTTTATGCCAAAGCCTAGCCAAATACTCTCTGTGGGATTGACTTAGACTCACCACTGCTACAGTGGTAGGTCTAATTTACTTTGACTAGTGTTACAATGCATTACTGTCAATTTTGTTGTCTTTGCTGGAAAGTGCAATGTTTTAGTTTTTGTTCTCAGTTTTAACTGATTTTTTTATATATTTGTTCGTAATTAGTTTATTTTCAGTTACTTCTTATTCTTTTCACTTTTTTGTGTTTGTGATAAAAAAAATTGACATGGATGGAAGTAATTTCTTTTATAACTCATATTATCAATCCACTATGTTTGGACTAATTAACCTAACTTTAGTTATGAATGGGATAATCAACAGAATTACTTCCATGATAGTTCATAAGATGCACAACAATTCCCGTATAGAAAAAAAGCTTCTTATCATGACTCAGATACATCTCTGGAAGATTTACTTCATATTATGACTACTAACAATATTTGACTTTAACAAAGTGTACAATAGTTCTAGCAGGAAGTACGACAATGTTTGCAAGATACAGGTTCTAACGTCCAATATTTGGAAAACCAACAAAACTTTGGTACTTCTTTGAAAGAATTAGTTAATATTTGTGCTGCTAATACTTTGTGATTACAACAAGAAGAGATGAAATTCCAACAAGAAATAAGTTCTAAGATCCATAACTTGGCAAGACAGATGGGTCAATTAATGGAAGCTCTCTACCGCCTAGCATTATAAGGCTAAGAAATACAACTATCTCAACCTGAGGTGTACCCGAGGAATGTTAGCGTAGAGTCCTTTACAGAGTGATAAGGAGCTTGAGAATTTTAAGAGCAATACTCAAGGAATTTCTTGTGAAGAAGAGGTTGGGAAGGAGTTCAAAGCAGAAAAAGATACATCTGTTAGCTCGAACGTAAATATTGAGTTCTTAATTATTGTTAGGATTGAATCTTTACCTTTACTTAACATATTTTAGACTCAAAATATTTCAAGAGTAAGGGGACTCAGTAGAGATTGAGAATATGAAGATAGGGCATATACTAAATATGAAGGATTATCAACTAATGCCCTATTTTAAACAACCTCATGTGGAGGAAGTTCAAAATGTAACGTTTGAATATCATAATTTTTTCACATGTGGAAAATATGGAGTCGAGTCAGCGACCCTAAAGAAAGGCACTTTTTGGGAGACAACCTAAGGGAAGTAAATTTCTTTTCTTTAAATTTTTTCATATGTTTCTTATATGCATGTATGTTTTTTATTTTTTTGTTTTTAACTATTTTTAGGTTTTCAATTAAAAAGAGAGAGATAATAAAACAAAAAAAACAACCAATCTCTCTTTTCTATTGCTTGTAGGACAATATAGTCATAATTAGAGAAAGAATTGCCTAGAGAATTTCATAGCAACTTAGCATCTACTTTTACTTTTGTAATTGTGCAATATGTATTATCTTTAGAAGAGTAGTGACTAGTGGTAGACAAAGTCAGTGAGATTTTGGGCCTTATTAGGCTAACACATCCATATTAGTCCCATTGTCTTTTGATAATGTGTGACTTGCATAACATGCACATCCTAATTTTGCCTTAAATTTCTATTCGAGACCACATTTTTACCACATGCATTGGCATGATTTCTCCCTTCTTAAGCCCCCTCGAGCTTTATTTTCCTCTTTTTTTAGTATTAACCACCTTACATGCTCTAACCCTATCCAAATGTGCTTCCCAATCCTTAAAGCTAATGGAACATTTGTAGATTATTGAGTTTGTTAATATATGTGTGGGTTGTTTACAATGTTAGGATGCTATTTTTTGTCTTATCATTAAAATTCCCATGATGATGTAGTTTCTTTTTCTTTTCACAAAAAAAGAGAGAAAGAAAGAAAAGAGAAAAGAAAGAGAAAAGGAAAAAATGTTTAAATAAATGTATTAAAGAGGAAATTCATTGGTGTTGAAAAGTTGTTTATGATTAATGCATCCTCCTAAAGTTATAATGAACGAGGTATTTAAGTAAGTTGAATATGAGGTAGATGTTGGCTTGGGAAGGTTTACTCTTTGTTGTTCAATAAATTGTCATCAATTGTATGAGTGCTCCCTTCGGTTTGGTATATGCTTCTTGTGTTTTGTATATGAGAGCTTGAATTTTAGTTGTGGAACATCGTTTTTCTATTCATAATAGTTGATATATTCAATTTTGAGTAAATGTTGGTTTTGCACTTGATAGTATATTGAGTGTTACTTTTGTTTGACTCATTTTAATGGCTTTCAAGTTACTTGATCCAAATACATCTCACCTTACCTTTGCCCATATTACAACATTGAAAAGTCCTTTGATCTATAATTTTGCATGTGAACCTTAGTGGTGGAAAAATGAAATGATATGTAAAATTTTGGAATGTATTGATTATGAATGGTGTTGAGTGTATATCTTATTTAAACATATTTTCCAAGTCTGCCATTAGATTATTCAGTTTTTGAAGATGATGATGTTAATTGATCACGAGTAAAAGCTTGGAATGTTGATTTCTTGCTATGATTTTTGAAATTCACTCATCTTTGCTTAAAATTATGTAATTTTGGAAAAATATAGGAATTGAGTAAATGTTTTTAGGCATTTGAGCCTAATTTTGATGTTTTGCCTGAGGAGGCCAAAAGCTAAGTGAGGGGAAAATTGATATGTTTGTAACTAATTATGAATTTATTCCATAACACTTAGTGATTATTGCTATAAAAATGCTTTAAATATTCACTTTGACTCATATGTGATTTTATGCATAATTCGGAAGCAAAGAAGTTAAAGTGAGTTGCATATGCATTAATTCATCTTCTTGATGTTGACACTCACTTGTCTTTTAGGAATAAGAAGGAAAAAAAGTTAGAGTAAAGAAGAGAAGACTTGGAAAAGGTGGAAGGAAGAACCTAACCACGATCGTGATAGAAGAATGATGGACTACCATGATCTTGGCATAATTGGCCACGATCGTGATAGAAGCTTGTCACATAGGTCACGATCGATGTAGTGCCACAATCATGGCATAATTGGCCACGATCGTGACAGAAGCTTGTCACACAGGCCACGATTGTGGCTTGTGAGATAATAGCTTAGGGATTGCTTCCAAACTCAACTTATTGGGGGTTATTTTAGACAGTTTGGCTAGGTAAAATCTAGTTTTTATCGTACTTGGAGTGAACTATAAAAAGAAAAGAATGAAACCCTATAAGGGGCTCTATTCTTGCTACATTCGGGAAAAGAGAAGGTTTTAATAGAGAGCAGTACCAAGAGGGTCTTCAGTGGAGGCTCTTGGGGGCTGATTCAATTTCTTCTTGGGATCTGTTAGTTTTAGTGAAGAGGAAGGGCAAAGCTATCAACTGTGAGAGACCTATAGAGGGCACCTTTCTCGATGCCAGTTCGGAGGCGACATCGATGCCATTAACCCGGTTAAGTGTATTTCTCCTTACATTTGTTATTTCTTTCTCTCTTTAAAAATTTCTTATGTTATCCTATGTTTAATGTTTGGGTGTTGTGTAGGAATGATTGAATGCTCTATTAGATTATTTTTATGTAAGAACCCATTGCTAGAATCGAATATAATAAATAATCATTATTTTCTTATTCATTTGTACCGAATAATGGTCCGTAATCATTATAGATTATATAACCTAGGTTAAATAATCTGAGCTTATGATATTATTGCTTAAATTGATCTAATTTTCTCACTCATAAGGTAACTATATATATATATACACCTATATATATGTATAAACTTTGCGAGCATCTCTTAGGTTATTCGATAGTTAGGGTTAACTAGCAAGCTCTTCTTAATTAACTAGGACCTAAAGAAAAAGTGGGATTTGTAAAATACCACTCCTATAGAGCATATACCTGACGTACTATAGGATATTCGGGAACATACTTTATGAAAATAGCACGTTAAGATGGCTAAATCAATTCATT
The DNA here is from genome assembly GCA_025531925.1 of Erythroxylum plowmanianum. NCBI lineage: Eukaryota > Viridiplantae > Streptophyta > Magnoliopsida > Malpighiales > Erythroxylaceae > Erythroxylum > Erythroxylum plowmanianum. Next base: position 598 of record JANVCQ010012623.1, on the reverse strand, counting down.
TAACATATTAATCCATCACGCATAACATAAAACATTCCAATAATCATGTTGTTATATTTTTATTCACAAACATATATAGTCTCAATTGTCATTACATTTCCAAAATTCATATGTACAATATACAACATTTGAAAGATACAATTCTTAATACAACTTAATTATAAAATTTGCAGGTATAACTAATCCTAACATATTGCAGTTATGTAAATATAGTGCCCTGGAAAGCAAATGTATTTACATATAACTTAACTTTCTTCTAGTTACTTTTATAATGAAAATATTCATTATTAATAAAATAAAAGGGTTTGGGCTTTTTTGTATGAGCATTATATATCTAGTCATAAGGTACCAAGATTCTTTTGTAAGTAATATACATATATATGGAGATGTATGGGAAACATGTATATTATTAAAATCAAAATTAGTTGATTCACAGTTGAATAATCAACTTCGTCGCTTGATTATGGTTTAAACTGTCATGTTGCGATTTATCTCTATGTTAGTAAAAGAGTCTACTTCAAGGGAACCAAAGAGGACAATACCTGGAGTGATGGCGGTAGGGGCCGGGGCCCTACATTAAAAAGGCGCCTTTTTAATG
>JANVCQ010012578.1:0-12987 GCA_025531925.1 Erythroxylum plowmanianum | reverse complement strand
AAGCTTGGAGGGAGCTTCCATGGAGGTGTCGTGAGTGTAGGAGAGGAAGAAGACAAAGTGTTTTGTCTTATTCTCCATCTTAGCTTCTTATATACTCCTCAAGTCCACTTATTTACAAAATTGCCACTCTTGTACTGATTTTTAAACATCTGCCCGAACAATTTCCTGTGAGCACCAAAAAATTTCATACATCATTAGTTTGATGCCACTAAAAATTATTATTCACTGTTCTGAAGTTTTAATGACATCAATCTCAAATACCCATTTATTTCGGTGTACTGGGTAAACTAGATACCGGATATTACATCATACATGGCATATTATTGGGGAGGATATTACTAGGGCTATTAGAGACTTTTTCCTTCATGGGCGTCTTCTCAAAGAAATTAAATCCACTTTCATCACTTTGGTGCCCAAAAAAACAAATCCTTCCTTAATTGAGGACTATAGACCTATCTCTTGCTATAACTTTATTTACAAGATGATAGCAAAAATCTTGGCTAACAGGCTTAAAGAGATACTCCCTAACTTTATAAGCTCTAATCAAAGTGCTTTCATTAAAAACCGGTAGATAAGGGATAATATTTTGTTGGCTCAGGAGATTTTTAAACATTACCATCTAGCCAATAATCATAGGAGATGTGCTTTTAAAATGGATGTACAAAAAGCTTATGATTTTATACATTGGGAGTTCCTTCTGAATGTGTTAGAAGATGTTGGCTATCCTCCCAAGTTCATTCATTAGATTAAGGAGTGTATTACATCTCCTGCCTATGCAATCCTTATTAATGGTGCCCCCACAAAATTCTTTCCAGGGAAGTCTGGTTTGAGACAAGGAGACCCCCTTTCCCCTCTTCCCTTCATCATTTGTATAGAGGTGTTCACTAGGAGCTTAAATGATTCCATCATAGGTAGTAACACCTTTAAGTTTCATTGGCATTGTAAAGCTCTCAAACTCACTCATCTCCTATTCGCTGATGACCTCTAATTGTTTTGTCATTGAGATCTAGTTTCAGTCTAAACTTTGCTATTATTTAGGTGCCTTTTCTTGAGTTTTTGGTATGGTCATGAACTTGAATAAGAGTCAGTTTTTTGTATCCCCAAAGTTGAACCAAATGGTCCCTCAACTTGAAATCCTGTCTGGTCTTAAACTAGGACACCTTCCCATTCGATATTTAGGACTTCGCCTTATATCTGGTGGGTTGTCTAGGAGGGATTGTCTCCCTTTGTTGGACAAAATTGATTGCAAAGTTAATAATTGGACCTATAAACATCTCTCTTATGCTGGTAGAGTCCATTTAGTTATTTCGATCATGTTAACCTTTCAGGTTTACTAGGCTAGTATCTTCATTCTTCCTTCTTCTATTCTTAAAGGATATAGACAAAAACTTAGGAATTTCTTGTGGTCAAGGTCGGTTGAGAAAAAAGTTGCAGTTAGGGTTAATCGGAATGACATTTGTAGACCTAAAAAAGAAGGTGGTCTAGGTATTAAACATTTGCCTAGTTGTAATAAAGTGTTGATAGGGAAAAGAATTTGGGTTCTTTTTACTAATAGGGAAGCCTTATAGGTAAAGTGGATTCACACAACTATTTTGCGAAGGAAAATTTTTTAGACTATTTTACCTAACAATAGTAATTCGTGGAGTTAGCGGAAGATCTTGTCTATTAGAGACCAACTTGGGAACCAATTTCAATTTAGAATTGGGAATGGTATCTTTACTTTTTTATGGCAGGATCCTTGGCATCTGAGCGGTATCCTGTTGGCTCAGTCGACTCCACAATTGATCAATGGGTCAGATCTTCCCATGAATGATAGAGTATTAGATGCTATTTGGCGCAATGAATGGAGGTGGCAACATACAAACGTGGAGCCTATTCACACCCTAACACCTCTTCTTTATAACCTAGATTCATCTAGCGAGGATAGACTAGAATGGCTAGATAGCCCTTCCAAGCAGTATACTAATGAGTTAGCTTACAAACTCATAAGACTAATCAATCCGACGGTGTCTTGGTATCCATTAGTATGGCATAAGGGGAATAGTCCTCAACGTTCCTTTATCTTATGGTTAGCCTTTCAGAACAAATTGCAAACTAGGGATAAACTACTATTTCTCCACACCCCCAACAGATGTTACTTGTGTGTTTTGGATTCCGAGACCATTAACCATATATTTTTCATTGTTCTTTCTCACGATTGGTTTGGTTCAATACTCTTAACCATTTTCACCTTACTAATCCACAACTCACCGATCTCCATTCCATCCTACTAGGGTTAACATGTCTCCACCCTCCAACCATAGTGACTTTCATACCTTCTGCATTAGCTTGTCTGTTGTTGTGTATAATCTGTGGTCTAAACGAAACCTTCGAACCTTCCGTGGTGAAGCCTCGGATATAGGGAGTTTTACCTCACGAGTGATCTTACAAGTTATGGAGCATCTCCGCTTAAACACTGAGGGAAGGTAACTATGTGTGTATTCAGTTTCATTTTATTCTTATTGATAAAATTGCAAGTTTAGGGACATCTCAGGGATACCAAGGAGGATGTTTATACTTCCTTCCCACTGATAATAGGTAGGTCATCAGGAGGAGATCCATTTCCTACGGTGGTACTATCCAGATAGGTATAAGCGCAGAAGGCAACATTGACCGTAGACAAGGAAATAGCAGAACTTTCTCATTTTTTTCTTGTTGAGTTCTACTGATTGTGGATTTGGTTTTATGGTTGGATTATAATTGCTGGTCATTGTCTATTGTTATCATGCTTGTTGGTGAATTTTTGTAATAGGGTAGTGGATTTAGTTTTCTGTAATAGGGTAGTAGATTTAGTTTTCTTAGGCTTCTCGATAGGTCGATTGTGAAGGTGTGGTGTTGGTAGTGTTCTTCCATGCTTTGCTCATGGTTCCTATGTATATATGTCTTAAGTGAGCCCTTTTGGTAGGCTAGAGATTTTTCCAAAAATCACTAGCTGTGTATATAACATTTTCTTATTTGTATAAAAGTTTTTACTGATTTACCAAAAAAACAATTAATAATGCAGATCATGACTAACATATATATCAAATATTAACATTAACTACTTAATGTATCAATTTTATTGTAATACATCAATTAATTAGTTACATATTAGCAATTTTTATTATAACTTAATAAACTTAATAGTTAATGATGAATAATTAATTTATAAATAAAGTATAGTTTAATAAATTAATGAATTCATTACATTTTAACTATTATTAATTATATCAAAATTATTTATTTAACTATACTTTAAATATATTGAATTAAGAAACAAAAAATATTATTGTCACAGGGACAATTAATTAACGCTTATGAATTTATAGTTAATTAATAATAATAAGTAATCAATGTATTAATTATAAAATAATTATACATAAATCATATTTAATAAAGTTTTTTTTGTAATTTTTAATAATTAAGTGTAATTATTTTTATGAATTTTAGATTAATTTTAAATTACATCAGTGACAAATTTTGGACATGAAGAGGACATAGTGAGGACATAAGTTAGAAATTGTAGATTAAGCAAAAGAGAGGAAGAACAAAGAGGGAGGTTCAGAAGAGTGCATGATCGTGACAAAGTAACCCTCACAGGATTTGCACGATCGTGGCGTTGAGGATATATCAGGAAAAGCACGATCGAGCCAGCAAAGAATCAATTGAAGACACCGACCTTCCAACAAAGTCAGATAAGGAGTCCAAACAGTCCGATTTTTCCTCCACAGTGGTAAGTTGCACAATCGTGACATTGAGAAGAAATCTAGAAAAGCACGATTGTGACATCGAAGAATCAGTTGGAATTGCACGATTGTGCACAATACAGGTGGGAGAATTTGCACAATCGTGCACAAGCACGATTGTGACATTAATGAGATATCAGGAAAAGCATGATCGTGCTTGAAGAATCAGCTAAAATTACACGAAAAACGAGAGTTTCAGGATACATAATATAGGTGGGAGTACTTAAGGTATGTACATACTAAAGAGGTATATATACTAAATATTAGTATATAATAATTAATAATAATTAACAATTTATAATGCAGGTCATGAGTAATATTTATACTAAATATTAACATGTACTACTTAATCAAATAATTTATTTTACGGCATCAATTATTTAACTATATATAAATTATGATTAATTATAACTGAATAAAGTTAACAGTTAATCATAGATAATTAATTTATAAATAAGTTATATTTGAATTAATAAGTTAATTTATTATATCTTAATTATTATTAATTTCAATTTTAATTAATAAATTATATTTTTATAAGTGTTAAGTATCTTATAATTAACTAATCAATTAATTATGTTATAAATAATAATATATTTATTAATTAACTAACTATTTAATAAAATATGTTATAACATCATATAGGTATTAATTAACTGCTAATAAGAAAAACAAAATTTAGATGCATGCAGTCACACTTGTGATGATTCACAGGCGTGACTACTTAACATTTGAAGAGTTATATATATACTGAATATTAGTATATAATAGTTAATAAAAATTGACAATAAATAATGCAAGGTCATGACTAATATATATGAAATATTAACATTAACTACTTAATCTATTAATTATATTTTAATACATCAATTAATTAATTAAATATTAATAATTTTTAATTATAAGTAAATAAACATAACAGTTAATGGTAATTAATTAATTTACAAAAAATATAATATAATAAATCAATGAATTTATTATATTGTAATTATTATTAGTTATATCAAAATTAATTAATAAACTAAACTTTAAATATATTAAATTAAGAAACAAAAAATATCTTTATCATAGTGAAACTTAATTCAGGCCTATGAATTTACACATAATTAACTTAATAATAATAATTAATAAATCTATTAATTATAATAATTTAATTAATAAATTAATTATATTTAATTATGTTTAATAAAATTTTATTCATCTAGTAATTATTAATCATTAACTATAATTATGTTTATGAATTTTAGATTAATTTCAAATTAAATGAGTCATAGATTTTTATTTGTATCAAAATGAGTTGAGGTAAAATGGAAGTAAAATTGAAGAGGAAATAGTGAAGACATAAGTTAGAAATCGCAGATTAAGCAAAAGAGAGGGAAAATAAAGAGGGAGGTTCAAAAGAGTGCACGATCGTGACAGGGTAACCCTCAAAGGATTTGCACGATCATGACATTAAGGAGATATTAGGAAAAGCACAATCGTGCAGAAGCACAATAATGACATCGATGAATCAGTTGAGATTGTACGATCGTGCATAAGCACGATCGTGATAGCGATAATGTGGAGACATGTAATATAGACGGGAGTACTTTAGGTATGTATATACTAAAACGGTATATATATGGTGAATATTAGTATATAATAATTAACAATAGTTAACAATTAATTATGTTGGAAATGACTAATATTTATACTAAATATTAACATGTACTACTTAATCAATTAATTATATTTTAATGCATCAATTGATTAATTATATATAAATTATGATTAATTATAACTGAATAAAATTAACAGTTAATCATGGATAATTAATTTATAAATAAATTATATTTGAATAAATAGGTTAATTTATTATATCTTAATTATTATTAATTTCAACAAAATTAATTAATTAATTAATTATATTTTAACTAATTAATTATATTTTATGCCTGTTAAGTACATAAGCTAATAATATTTTAATTAATTAACTAACTATTTAATAAAATATGTTATAACATCATATAGGTGTTAATTAACTGCTAACAAGAAAAACCAAATAATATGCATGAAAGTCACACCTGTGACTATTAAGTCCTAGGCACGACTACTTAACATTTGAAGAGTTACATATGTACTAAATATTCGTATATAATAATTAATAAAAATTACAATTAATAACGCAAGGTTATAACTAACATATATATTAAATATTAACATTAACTACTTAATCTATCAATTATATTTTAATACGTCAATTAGTTAGTTAGATATTAATAATTTTTAATTATAATTGAATAAACTTAACAATTAATGATAAATAAATAATTTATAAATAAAGCATAATTTAATAAATAAATGAATTCATTACATTTTAATTATTGATAATTATACAAAATTAATTAATTAACTATAGTTTAAATATATTTAATTAAGAAACAAAAAATATTATTGTCATAGTGACACTTAATTAATGCCTGTGAATTTACAGTTAATTAACTTAATAATAATAGGTAATCAATCTATTAATTTTAAATTAATTAGTAAATTAATTATATAAATTATATATAATTATATTTAATAAAGTTTTATTTATCTAGTAATTATTAATCATTAAATGTAATTATTTTTATGAATTTTAGATTAACTTCAAATTAAGTCAGTGATAGATTTTGATTTTTATTGGAATAAGTATAGGTGAAATGGAAGTAAAAATGAAGAGAAAATAGTGAAAAAATAAGTCAGAAATCGTAGATTAAGCAAAAGAGAGGAAGAACAAAGAAGGATGTTCAGAAGAGCAGCACGATCATGATAAAGTAACCCTCAAAGGATTTGCATGATCATGACATTGAGGAGATATAGAAGCACGATTGTGATAGAGTAACCCTAAGAGGATTTGTACGATGGTGCGTAAGCAAGATCATGACATTGAGGAGATATTGGGAAAAGCACGATCATGCACAGGCACAATCATGCCTCTTAATTGCCATGCTTGGAATTGTTAATTAAATAGTTTTGATATAATTAATAGTAATTATAATTTTTAGTAGATTAATTACTTTATTAAAATATAATTTATTTATAAATTAATTATTAACTATTAAGGTTATTTATTTATAATTAATAATGATTAATATATAATTAATTAATTATGTATATATATAGGTAAGTAGTCATGTCTGTAACTTAATATTCATAGGTGTGACTACCATGTACGTTTATGACTTCTTAATTCACAACCATGCATGTTATTTTCTTTTTCTTGTTATCAAGAAATTAACAGTATATATAACATTTTTATTAAATAATTAATTAAGTAAAATATTGTTACTTAGTTGATTAATTATAACATAATTAATTGATTATTTAATTATAATGTATTTAACACGTATTTAAAAAGTGTAATTAATTAATTAAAATAAGATTAATTGATTACCAAATTTATTAATTTTGATAATTAATAGATTTATTACTTAACATTAACTAAGTGTAGAGTGACAAGCTTTACTTAATTCTCATGCCTAAAAATTTTTATATAATTAAGTTCATTATCTTGTAGGATTCACAGGTGCGACTTAAGTGTCACGCCTATGAAAAGATATAATTTTTAATTGTTTAATTCAATATAATTGATTGAAAGCAAGCTATTAGAATTAGTTAATAATTATTATTGATTAATTATTATTTGATTATTAATTACAACATTGTTCATTATTAACTATATTAAAAAATTTTGTTGATGTTATTAGTAATTATTAATTATTACATTTTTAGTAATTATTATTATTAATTAATTGTTAATTATGTAATTATTATTTATTATGATTATTATTAATTATATATTAGTCACAATGGTGCATATGAAATGCATAGCAAAATAGATTTTGTTTCTTCTTTACGCACCCCTCTTTGCAATTTCAGACGCACAATCCTTCTTCGAGAGATTTTGTTGATTTTGTTTCAAGCTTCCACCAAATCTTGTAAGTGTGCTTAGATTTTTCATCAAAATCTTCACATTTGTGCACATTTTTGTTGTTTTTGTTTTTGTTTTTGTTTTTCCTTTCATCCCTCCATTTTTGCAGGTATGTGTCTCTAAGGTTGTATTTCTTTTGATAATTTTTGCAGGTTTTCACGCTATTATTATACCTCCAAGAATGAAGAAAGCTATCGAAACTATTGAAGTTGAGGTGGGAGGACAAATTGCTATAGACATTACAGTTGACTACGATGCTCCATTTCCCATTTACTCTAAGGAAGAAGGTGACAAGTATGCTGTTCTAAAAACTAGATCCATTCTTGCACCATGATATTTCAATTTTGATGTGTTAGAACAGATAGGGTTGAAGGATAAATTGATGAAATTGTTTAATAAAGGTGATTAAGGATGATTTGTGCATATAGATTACCCCATTTTTCATGAGTTAACACTTGAGTTTTTTACTTCATTGAGGTTTGAATCGAGTAAACCTAAAAAATTTTGGTTTAGACTATGAGGTCAGCCTCGTAGCTTGGATGAGAAGTTATTAGGCCAATTTTTTTAGTTTTCTAAGTTACAAGTAGAAGATTCTCATCAAGACTTTCTCATCTACAATTTATTGGAAGTTTGTAACTGACTTGCCTAAGCATGCTCACAATGCATCGAACTCTCATATCCTTAATCCTGAACGTTACTGTTGCACAAATTCATGTGTTATACTATGTTTGGTAAAACTCAAAGCAATAAATGTTCCACTAGGGAATCGTTGTTATTATATTGCATAGATGAAAGGATTAAACCTAACATGTTCTCTTTTTTTTCTATCTCATTGACCCAATCTATGGCAAAGAAGGGAACATCATTAGGAATGGGTTATTTAGCCACTACTTTGGCCCAACATTTTGAAATTGATCTTACTGAGACTAACCCCTATTCCTTTTGAGTATTTTGATGCATTGTACTTAAGACATGTGGAAATATTATCGCATAACAATGTGGAGCTTTGAGATCCTTAGACACGCACTGCAGTCAAGCATAGGTTTTCAGGTGGAGCTTCTAGTTTTAGAGTTTTTGTGGAATCATTTGAATTAATGAGGAACCAGAGGGGCCAACGGGTCGGGAGAGAGTATACATACTCCTGGCTAACAGTAGCTCGACCAAATGAATGAACAAATGCAATTGATAGCCTGCTAACAGTGAAACCTCGAAAAGAAAATCCAAAAGTCTTAGAAGATGCAAGGACTTCACGTGCCATCTCCAACCCCATCACCTCCACTCTCTCCATAAGCTTTCTAAACTCCTTATTTTTTTGTTTTGTTTTTTGTATTTGTTTGTTAGTTGTTTTTAATTCTCTTGTGACTATGCATTAGTAGTTGTTTTGTGCTGTGATTTTTGGTTTTAGTAATTGTGTTCTTTGTTTATAGTATATAAGGTTGTATATTAGGTTGGGAGTTGTTGCCTTGAAATTCTATAATAAGGTGAACCATGTGGATTGGTTGAAGTAGTTGGTTATATAGGCTTACTTAGAAATTGATACTTGAGTGATTAGGTGATGTGTAAAAACATGACGGATTTTCATTTAAGCGTAGGTGAGGAGTTGAGCCCATGTGACTCTATTCTATAGTCATATCATTTCTTTGATTATGTGATACTCCCATAGGTAGTACACCCAGAACTTGCCTTGAACCAATTTGAATCTACTAGATGCATGCTAAATAGAAATGATTAAGGCCCTCACTCTTTTAGCCCCTGACTTAAACAATAACCTATGTCATTGTCCCTTACAAACCCCTTGAAGCCTTTGATCTTTTTGTTCGTAAAAAACCTTCATTTTAAACCTTAAACCCCATTAGTTTACCCTATCACAAGTTTAATAGAGTGCTAAGTTGCTCAGTTTGGGATTCTTGATAAAAAAATTCTGAGACATTTTGAGTAGCTTTCATCATACCTCTACTTTTACAGCACATTACATGTAGCTGTTAATGTTAGTTGTGTTTCTTGATTTTTGTGAAAAGAAAGGAAAATAAAAAAAAAGAAGAAAAGAAAAAGGGAAAGAATGACATATAGTAGCAACAAAAAGTGGGGAATAGTTAGTTATATCCATTCATATGTCTCAGAAATCATTTTGTGTCCCTTTGCATACTTAGTACTCTATTGAGTGCTTGTGATGAACCCTTAAACCTCTTTAACATACCTTAAACCCTAGCCCCATTATAACCCTTAGCAAAGTCTTTTTGATCTACTTCTGCATGTAATCACTATGGAGAAGAATTGGTATATTTGCAAGCCCATGGTATTGTACTTTTCTAACCTTAAACACCTGAGTGAATGAGCAAATTCGGTGAAGATCCATTTTGAATCTATGCTTGCCTTTGATTGATAGTGTCATAATTTAAGTTTGTTTATATATGCCCATAGTCATGATGTGTGTAGTAATTGGACATTCAAGTAGTCGAAGTTTTATTGCATGATCTTAATCCTTGGGATGATGAATTGATATAACGGATTGGTTATTTCAACTATTTTAAGTGCTTCTTTGTGGTTTTAGTTCTAGTTTATTTGATCTTTAACATTTTTTGCATCTTTTCTTGATCTTTGTAGTGTTTAGTTTTTTCTTTACATTATCTAGTGTTTGAGGGTAGTTTTGGAGCCTATTTGTAGGATGGATTGATGCACATCGCTGATGAAGTGTGTAGGTATCAAATTTACAGCTGTGGATGCGGTATAGATGATTTAATGGCACTACTAGATAGATTTAGAGAATTCTGATGACAATGAAATCTAACAGAGAGGAAGGACAATGTGTGAGGAGCTTACAAAAGGAATGAAGAGTGCAGAAAGCCATGGATTTTGTCATATTGTTCATGATTATGAGCAACTAAATATTTTGTAGGAGTTGTTATTGCATTATTTGTAGACCTGTTGTTGTTTTGGATGCAATTATAGATATTTTGTGATATTTGTTCTGCTTAAAGCACTCAATAATGTTTTGTGATATTTGTTATGCTTAAAGCACTCAATAAATAATTAGAAATTATTAATGATGTTAATAATTAATTATAGCATTTATGTTCAGTATACACTGAAGAATAGTAAATAATTAATAATAACAAAAGTAATATTAAATGTTAATAATTAATTAAGTATCATTCACACCTACTTTAATGTTAATGTGCTTAATAAAGTTAAATCTCACAGTGGCTCTTAATTAGTTTTATTTATGTTATTATTAATTTTAAATTATATGTTTTTATTAATTGTTATCATTAAAAAATAATACATTATGTAATTACTAATTAGTATTATTATTATTAATAATCATATATTAGTCACAATCGTGCCTGTTATCATTATTTATTAAATATCATTAATTAAAGATCAATATTAAGTATATTATAATTAATTTTAATTAATTAATTAACTATTTAATAAAACATGTTATAACATCATATAGGTGTTAATTAACTGGTAACAAGAAAAACCGTACATGACGGTCACACTTGTGACTTAAATTATTTAATTATTTGATTAATTATATTTTATTTAATCAATTAATTAATTATATTTTATTAAAAATGATAAAATATATATGTGTCATGCCTGTTACCTTATATTTTAATTATTTAATTTATTAGTTATATTTTATTTAATCAATCAATTAATTATATTTAATTAAAAATAAAAATAAAAATAAAAATATAGTTAAATAACTAATTAAATATATTTAATTAATTGATTTATTGAAATATAATTAATTAATTAATAATTATTAAACAATTAATTATTGCTTATATTAATGCCTGTAAAAATTTATCTTTTTCAATTTTTAATTAAATATACTTAAAATATAATTAATTAATTAAAACACAACTAATTAATTAATTAATTAAAATATAATTACGTATGATTAAAATATTATTAGTTAAAGGAAGGAAGGAATGATTAGGTTAATAATAATTAATAATTAATAATTAATAATTGAAAAAATGAACCATAGGATCATTTGAATGGTGGGATGGAATTTCATGTTTGTACATCTCGTTTGTCCTTATTATTATATAATTAATACTTAATTATATTTTAATTATATCAAAATTAATTAATTAACTATAGTTTAAGTGTATTTAATTAAGAGATACTATGAGATTTAACTTTATTAGGCCCATTGACATTAAAGCATTATTAAAAGAGAGCTCCTGTGACACTAACGAGAGTGTGTGAATTATACTTAATTAACAAGGAAGTCGAAGATTTTAATTATATTTAATTTAATTTTAATCAATTATTAATATTCAAATTAATTAGATTAAAATTAATTAATTAATTATATTTAAATTGATTAAGCAATAACTTATCATTTAGTTAATTAATTAATATATTTTAATTAGATAATTTTATTTGTATATGTATTAAATATATTATAATTAATTAATCAATTAATTATGTTGTAATTAATCAACTAATTAATAATATTTTAATTAATTATTTATTTAATAAAAAAGTTATAAAATTATATAGAACAAAATAACAACTCCCATGTCACAACAACTCCCATGTCACACCTGTGATATATCTTTATTACTTTTTACTTACATATAATAATATTTTAATTTCATTTATATATTTTATCCATTTATAACAAATACATTACACTATACATTTCCTTAATTTTTAAAATTTTCATTTGAAAATTTTACTAATTAATATTACTAATTCATTTATAATATTCTAACTTATATATTTTTAATGTTTTAACCTTCTTAAAAAAATATACATTTCAATATTTAAATATTGATAATTTTTGTAACGCCAGATTTTCAAAGCTCTTTTGTATTGTATTGTATTTGGAGATACTACTATATATTGATATATACATGTGGTTGTATATGAGTTCAAAGATGTATTTAAGCCAGTTAGGTGTATATTTAAATGATTTATAATGTTATATGCCCTTACATGAACTTGGAATTCATTGGTAATGCAGAATCTTGAAAATTTTCGACATATGAGCTTTAAGTGGATGAAACTGAGTCAATTGGATGGATATAACCATGGTGGTTGAATTAAATGTGTTCTAATGCCTTAGGGGTGATTAGACATGATTTATAGACTTATTGGATACTTGGAAAGTTTAATTGGAAAAGTTGAAGTACTGTAATACCCGGTATCTAGTTTAACCGGTACACTAGAATAAAATTGATATTTAGACTTATGTTATTAAAACCAGAGCAGTGAATAATAATTTTTGGTTACATCAAATTAATG
>JANVCQ010012558.1:0-12987 GCA_025531925.1 Erythroxylum plowmanianum | reverse complement strand
CATGGCCTTCAACTTGTTATACCAGTTCACAAGCTTCATAACATGCTCACGAACACCACCCACACCATCATACTTGGACTTAGACAATAAAGACAAGTAATTATACTTTTCATTCATATCAAACTTCTGGAAAATTTCACCAACAGTCTTGAGATAATTTTTGGCATTATCAGTTTCTGTGATGCTCTCTTTGATGGTCTTCTCTATTTACTTGATGGTCATCAGACAAACCTTATTAGAATGAACCCACTTATCATATTTAGCTCTATTTGCAGCAGAAGACTCAGCAGTGGGTTGTGCAGGCTCATCCTCAATGAGAGCAACATTAACATTAGAAACTGCCAAAAAAAGATTTAAGGATTCAAGCCAGTCCTCATAATTGGTCCCATTTAGCTTAATCAAAGAATTCAAAGCTAGAAATTGATACAAAGCAGGGAGAGAGATTTAGCAAATGTATCAACAACTAGCATAATTGGGCAAACAATACAGCTAGGTTCTCATACAATTGCAATCTTGCCTAAGGGTCTCGAATTACAACACAGATTACCTAGAACATTAAACTATGCCCTAAAGCTAATATCGATAGGATATTGAAAACTTTAAAGACATACTTCAATGAATTAAACAAAACATTAGAAACCACATTGATAAAGACAAACCGATAGGGTAAGTGCATCATTAACATAGCATCTAATGTATGCCCAATAATAACATCACTAAAGCAATTTGTAACAATTGGTCTCATAATAGGCGAGCTCAAAATTACACAAAATGAACGACAATAGTTCAGTTCAATTAGCACCACAATTACAAAATTAACCATAGTAATCATATAATATATCATTATATGCATAAATTACATCTAAAATTAATTTGGGTTCATAAATATATAACACTGAGAGTACATAAGACCCCATAAGCTCAAATAATACTAGGAATAAGTATAGAAATTTTTAAGAAAAAATTTAGAGAGTACATTATATTTTTATTAATTTTAAATTTTGGGAAAAATAAAAATAAAATTTCTAGCATTCAAAAAATTTCAGAAAAATACCATAAAATAGAACTGAGCAAGTGAAGCAAACTGGAAAAAATTTAGGGAAAAATGGCCACCAAAGGCGGCCGCACACGCCCACACACGCCACCGTCGTGTGTGGGCAAGGACCAACCGAGTCGGGCTGCGTCTTCCTCACCTAGCTAACTGGTATCTGGGTCGCTCGACCCAGTTTGTGACTCGGTTCAAAAAAATTGTTATATCTCTCTTAATTTTGATCCTTTTCAACAAATTTGGTGTCATTAGATTCAGAATTTAAATATCTATCAATTCAAGAAAAAGGATACTGAAATTGCTCAGAAAAAATCAACATATACGATTTTTTGAGAAAAAAGAATGGTTTTCATGGCTTGTTTTCGAGTTCTGGGGTTTTAAAGAACAAACATAAAATTCAACACCAAACCAAAACAGATCAACCACAAAAAAAAATCGATTTCAAATAAATAATTAACCAAACCAAAATCGAAATCAAACAAAAAAATATTTAATCTAAAAAATTACCCAAAATTAGCAGTCACAATTAGGGTTAATTGGCTCTGATACGAATTGAAGGAAATTTAACACAAGATTTCAGATTAATTTCATAATTAATCAACACAATTAATTAACCTTAGGATTGCAATATACTAGATTTAATAATTGAATGGATAAATACCTGGAAATTGTGGAACAATTGAATCCATTGTTGTTTTATGTGAAACGACGTGATCGAGGTGCAGAGGATTGACTACTACTATTCCAAAAGCTAATCAGCAAAAGCACATACAGTTTTCAATGGGGCGACTGTATTTAAAGGTTGGCTAACAGTAGGGCCTCCTGTGCTTTACAATACTTGGACTAAGCCTGGCCATCATAGCAAGCCCATGAACACAGACCCAATGATACGTTAAAGAGAGAATTATCATTGACATCTAATTAATCGAGGTTTGTACAAAATAATTTTTATTATGCTAGTCCACAATTATGATAAAATTCTATCAAATCTGTCAACTATCCTCCATAGCAATGGCTCATGGTCTCTTAAAGACCTTTCCTATAATTTGGTGTTTATTCTATGACTTGATATGCCCATGATTAGATGGTTTAATCATTAAACAGTTAATTATGATATGTTATCTTTAATACGAATTATCTTTGAAATCAAGGATCATTCTCCTATGTAAAGACTCCAATTTTCAGGAAAGATTCATACTAGACTCCTAGTTTTGGAATTGTGTCTATTTCTAATTCATCAGTTACGGATATTTGCTCACGACAAAATATTAAAGTTCATCTTTAAAGCTTGTGAAGCTCATGATATAGTGTGTTACTTGGAGGTTCTCATTTTAAGTTGTCTTTGATATGGAACCATGTTAATGCGATGATTACTGGCAGGGTCATTCCTAATATTTTATAAGTCTTGAGTGAAGTAAAAATAAAAGACCTTAATAAATTGACAATATAAAAATATGTTATCTTTAAAATTATACTTTTATTATTAAAATTTAATATCCATACATAAGTGAATCAATTTATAAGTTCACATACTCAACAAAATTTTAAATAATTATAACATCAGCTAATAATATCTTGCAAATGTTAGTAACAATAAAATCACTAAAAATAGTAGCAGTAACAACAAAATAATAATAACAGCAATTGGACAACAATATTATATTATAAAGCACTAAGAACGTTGAACTAACAACACACAGATGATTGTGATTTATGAAAAACAATTTCTCTGTTCATTTTTATATGCAAAATCATCAATAGTATTATCAAGATCAATAAATATCCTTCTCGATACATAAAATAGTCAAGCCATTCAATCTTTCTTGTAACATTGGTAGCCTTAAGTAGTTTTTAATAATTTTAACTTTGAAAATCTTCTCTTAACTGATCCTACAGTCATAAGTATAATCAATAGAATTTGACACATTTATAAATATCGTTAATTATTCAAATCTATTATTCAACGAAACAAATGCCATATCCATAACAACTAGAAAGTAATTACCTTTAAGAGAATCCTCAGTTGATTGTATTTCTCCATCATGATCATTTTCATCAAATTGTCTTTTCCTAATAATAAAACATGTAATTAGAAATATAGGCTCTACATTTATCTCATGTGCAAGACTTTTGATAATATTCATACTAGAGCTAACACTTCATACCTATATTTCTAAAAAAATCTGCTTTAACATTAATGCACATAGATTTAGACTGCAACTTTTTACTCACCATGTTAACAGTGAATAAAATATCATACCAAATAACCATACCAAATTAAAACTCAAAACCCTTAAGTACACTAACCAAACCTTCTGCTTCACGTTTTGATTTGGCATCATCATAAGATCTAGATAGTTTCATCAAAGCCAATCTTATTTGAGGAGCTTGAAATCTAATAGCTTTAATAATTTTTATTCTATTCTCCAATCATTTTATGTTTAAATGTAAACTTTTTAATGAAATGAAATAGAATGGATTAGTTTATAATGGAATGGAGTGTAAATGAATGTAATATTAGAAAATTATTGTTTGGGAGGGATGGAAGGGTTCATAATGTAATACAGTGAAATGTTGTTTGGATGAAAGGTTTATAATGTAATATAGTGTAAAGTTGTTTATCATTTTACATTCTATCCTAAACCATCCAAATTGGAGGTTTTTCATTTTTACTATTTAGGATATAATGGGATGTAATATGAAACCCTCCTCTTCCATCCCATCCTATTCCATTCCATTGTAAACCCTCTTCCCAAACGATAGAATAATATTACATTCCATTCCATTCCATTACTAAAACTCCAACCAAACATACCCTAAAACATTATCAAGTAAAACCTTCCACCTTTTAGGAGAACTTGAAAATAATGCATATTTGTGTTGCATAACTCTAAAAAATGAAACAACTTTAACACAAGAATGTATCATATCATTAACAGTAAGATTAAGATTATGACAAGCACATGACATATTTAATGCTCTCGGATTTGTTTCAAGTAATCACTTTTGAACCCCTTGGTGTTTTCCCTTTATATTAGAACCATTATCGTAACCTTGGTCCTTCACATTATCGACATTAAGATCAAGAGACTTAAATGCATTTAGTGATTTATTGACAAGTCTCAATCTAAATGTGTCAACTACCTTTAAGAACTCTAAAAAGTACTCCTCTTTTTATTTTTTTATTTGACATATTCACAAATCATACTAATAAACTCATTTGTTTTTGATGACTCAAATCTGGGTACAATCAAGAATAATATAAAAGTATTTCACCTCTTTAATGATCCTTATAATAGAACTTCTAACACTATGGACCAATAGAGAACTCAACTCATTTTGAATTTTGTGACAAAGATAATGATGATGAATTTTATGATTTTGAATACATCTAACATGATCTTGCATTATTACATCAAATTCAGCAATCATGTCAATCAATCTTTAAAATTACCATTACTATTTTGGTAAAGGTTCTCATTGGATCCTCGAAAACCCAAATTATATTTAGCAAGATATTTAACATCAGGATCTATTCTTATCAAAACTTGTCTCCAACGTTCTTTCTCCTTTACAATTTCTTGTTGCAAATCTTTATCAACTATTTGATTTTTGCTCAATCTTACTCTTAATTCATTCCAAGTTTTCATATTACTCATATGCTAAATGCAATTCTCATTTTCTTTAAGTCTCTCACTGAGATGCTTCCAATCTCTAAATCCATCATTTGCTATTGCACCTTGTTTGTTATTAAATTTGAACAATTTAAAAAATAATATACTTTATCTATATGTTCAGAGTGAATCAACCATTTTCTATCGCTAATCTCTCCATTACTCAAATTTCTATAATAATAAGAATATGAAAAATGTCGAGATGTATTATTTAAAGGAAACACAAAATTCAATTATCTTACATGCCCTTTTTGAATTAAAATGTCTCTTACTTTATTATCAAGATTATCCTAATTTATAGGATCATAAATATCCAATTTAGGGATTAGTTACTCATATGCCTTTAAATTTTTTAAAGTAGATGCGTTTGGTATATGCTCATTGTAACATTCCATTAACCATATTAAGGCTAGAATAGTGTATATGAGAAATTACTGAGAAATTAGAAAGTGCATTTTATGCTTAGGCAAAATATAGTATACATATACATGTGAATATTGAGTTTTGCACATTAAAATGAGTATACATGCATTCATTGACATTTTTCAGGTATAATTGGTTGACAAATGTGAATTGTAGATTTTATTGGTCTTGAAAATTAAATTGGAGTGTATTAAAATTGATTTAGTAATTTTTGGTCATATTTTGGATATTGTGAAAATTTGGGGTATTTTGGACTAGGAAAAATGTAGAAATAAGAGCCTAATGGTTGTGTGACACGTGAAAGCCTCAAATGGGTGACAAATGGCTTATATGCATTAGTGACATGTGGCTGTGAATTATTGAATACGCGCAGTTATGTTTTTAGTAAGGAAATTTCTGTAATTCTTGTTCTTCACCGAAAGCACAAAACTCTTTCCTTGTTCATTGGTCATCCATCCTCGAAACAGCTTGTTGCTTAGGTTTGTGCAATTGGCTATTGATTCTTACATCAAAATAAGAATTTTAGTCCATAGAGTGTTGGTTTCTGTTTATTCTCGTTTTTATCCATCCATCGAAATCTCTTGTCCACTCTCACTGCTGGAAATTTAGCTGAACCAAATAAGGTAAGCTTTTAGCTTTATGATATCGTGAATGAATTTTGATGATGTTTCAGTGTTTGGAAACAGATGCATGAGTGGGGTAGGAAGATGCAATTTTAATGATAATTAGTGGGCTAGAAAGTTTGTTAAAAGTGTGATAGAGATGCAAAAAAATGATGAAATGTGTGAATGATGTTCTGTTTTGATGTCTGTGTTTATTCATGGATTTTGGTTTGTTTGTGATCAAGTTGATATGAAATGGAAGTGGGAATGAAGAGGACATAGTGAGAATATAAGTTAGAGATGATATATCAAGCAAAAGAGAGAAAGAAAAAAAGGAAAATCTACAGTTTAGAATCTGGAGAAGAAAATAGACAGTGCACGATCGTGCTTGTAAGGCGTTTCACAGTGCATGATCATGTACAAGCACGGTCATGACATTGCATTATCCATTGGAAAAGCACGATTGTGCATGAGCATAATCGTAAATCTAATGAAGCATCTCGCGGTGCACGATCATGACACAGAGAGGCCAGAGAAAAATGATAGTTTAGAAGATCCTTCATTCTTTTGGTTATAACTTCTTCTTCCAACCTCCAAATGACATGGGATTGAATCAAAAAAACTTATAACACGATGTTATTTATCTCCATAAAAAATTATGGTCATATTAATTCATTAGGAGAAGATTGGTTGATGAATTTAGGATGAAAATGATGAAGTGTGCTGGAAAATGAAAAGTGGAGTGTTTTCACTAAACATACTTTGGTATTTTGATCATATCTTGACCTGTAAACCTCAAAATGGACTAATTTTTAAGTTACATTAAACTAGAGACATATTTTTACAAATATTTAGAAGGAATCGAGTTTTAACTCTATCTTTAAGAATCCAAAAATATGACTTGAAGTTGGGTATATAGCACTGTTACAATTTAAGAACAATACAAAGTGTTTTGAACATAACTCATAGAATAACAAACCAAATTGTATGATTTTGTTGTCATTAGAAACTTAAGACATAGGAGAACAATGTTCTAGAAGGAAGTATGGCTAAATTATTCCATTTTCCTTGTCATAATGATCATAAAAATTGGATCCAAAAGTCTATTTTCTTTAGAAAAATCAGGAATGATGAAATGAGTTATGAAATTGGATTCAAATTGTTTTATAGAGGTGCAAACCCTAGGTACAAATTATACTTATGTGAGTGTTGATATATGAATGATTATGTGATTAGAATAATTGAAAGATACCCGTAATTATCATTGAACATGCATTATTTCATATACATAGATGTGCGTAAATGAATACTTATACAATTATGCAAAATTGTGATATATGTAAATGTGTTTTGCATAATATAGAGGAGCATTTAGAATGCCATCTCCTAGACATTTCTGGGACTTCAAGGCAATAACTTTCTGGAGTGATTTGTGAGTAACCTAGACAGTCTCACTTAATTATTTGGTTGTCTAAAGTATGTTTTGAATTGTTTATGATTGTGAATTGAATTGTGTTGATTTTGGATGTCAAAGGTCTAATGAAAGATGTAATTGGGACTGTGATATTTGAAGTGCTCCTTGAATGTGAATTTGGATTGACTATGTGTTTACTCAATATGATTGTTGAATGCTAGACCAAGGTCTAATGATAATTGTGATTTAAACGATGAATGATTGATTGAATATGAGTTATGCATTTCATTACATGAATGCATAATCAAATAATGAGACTAGTGACATGAGTAGCCACCGAAAATGAGCTTTAAGCTCAAATTGTGATTAAGAGCAAAGGCTCGTTCTATTTAATGAGTCCTATATCTCCAATGGATAAGGGATAGCATCAATAAGCCTGGTATCCACAATAGATACGGGACATTCTTAATAAGCTTGGTATCTACAATAGATACGAGACAGTTTAGGCACTCAGTCGCAACAATGTAAAAATTAAAAGTGAGTCTCACAAGCATTTGCGTTTACACTTTATACATGTGTTTGACTGACTGAAATATAATGTGGTCATGTAATTGAATAAAAATGGGATATGTGATGCTATAAGTTAAATGAAAAGATGTGAATTATGTGTTTACATGTGTTGATATATGATATGAATTGAGTGAACCATCGAGAATGGTTACATTATTGAGTTCGCAAAACTCACCAAAATTGCAACGTTGATATTTCAGGATCGAGAGAGGACAATAGCGATAGAGAGACTCTACAAAAAGAATACTTCTTATACTTTTATGGAGAAGAAATGGCTCAAAGGTCGGTCAGCTGAGATTGAAGGATTTAGTTAGAAATTTTGTAAAAATTCCTCATGTATGTAGCATGTTATGTACTTAGTTTTGACATTGTACATATTTGAAAAATATTGTAAAGCTACAATGTATATCTGGCTTTTATAGAATGAAATGAGGAATCCGGTTTTAAAATTTGGTGACATTATGTATTTATGATACTGCCACGATTGAAGGATTGTAATTACTGCTCTATCATGCCATCATTATAGGTTATATACTAGAATATCCTCAAAATGTTCTCGTATGTACCATATGATAGTGAGATGTTACAATCACGCTCACTCAAATTACTAATATCCTCATGAATATAAATCTCATTATTTAAATTTTCTTTATGTTGTTCAAAACTACCGTCACTTAATTCCTTGGATTCTCACTAGAGGAGCTTACTCTTTTAATAAATTTATTAATTGCTCCTTTTTAGGATTCTATTAACTGTTCTATTTTTTTTCTTTTTTTCTTTTTTCATTTCCAGACAAATACTTTTTAGGCAACATAATATAAACTATGTATAACACAATTGAACTAGAAAAAGAACAAAAACACTTGTATAGAACTGGAAGAAGTATGTAGACACAATAGAACACCAATTTCGACAATATATCATAAAGATATATCAATGGTATTATATCTGTGATAGAGGAAAAAAGTAAAGAACAAAATTTAATATCCTATATTAAAAATGAAAAAACAAAGAGCAAATTTTTATGATAAATAAACATTAATTTCTAAAAATACAAGAAATTAACATACTTGTGAGAAAATATAGTAAGTTATTAATTATTCTAAGTTTGTTAAACCAAATATTATCCTATTTTGCAAGTGTGGAAATGACTAAATACTATTTTGTCAAACAACTAGATAACGGTCTAAATTATTAAATCAAATATTTTCAGTAGTTTTTGAATTTAATTAATGTTAGTAATTTTTTAAATTAAAAATTTTTTTATGGGAATAAATGTAGTATAACATATCAACAATTTACGGTATTATTTAAATTATCAAATAATTTTATTATATTTTATTAAATTTTAAGCATTTTTTTTTGTGGGAATCAATATAATGGTAAATGTAGCATATCATATCAACTATTTACGGTATTATTTAATTGTGAAACAATTTTATCAAAATTTTAAGTAAATTTAATATTATGTTAGTTTAAATAATTATAAATATAATAAAAAAGAATAAATTTTGTAACACTTAAATAATAATATGCAAGAAGATATGAGGACATGGCCCAAATAGAACAAATTGCATTTATATTACGCCCTCGTAATATACAAAATGATATCAGGACAAGGGTCGAACGGGACATATTACCCTATCTGTCTCTTTTGTCAATGTAAACCACATAGAACAAATTGCATTTATATTACAAATGATATTATTTTTTTAAATATACAATAATTGATAAATTAAAATTTTAAGTTCAAAAACATGTCACTCTCTTTGCCTATGTACATCTGTAAAGTTGTCATCTTTGAGGACCCAAGACTTCTTATTCAAATGAAGAAAAACGAGAAGTTTTAATATTTTAAAAACTGAACTGAAAATTTTTATTACAGTCAATACAAAATTGCAGTCCTTGTCAAATAATTTTATTATATTTTATTAAAATTTTAAACAAATTTAATATTGTGTTAGTTTAAATAAATATAAATAAATAAAAAGAATAAAATTTGTTAAATAAATAAAAAGAATAAATTTTGTGACACGTAAAGAATGATATACAAATAAATAATACCCTTCTTAGAATATAATAACTACAATAACAAAGTCAAGAACTAATTTATTTAATTGTATATTTTTTGAAGAGGGTTATTCTTTTGGTACAATTTATTTAAGGACCTAGCGAGTGATAAAATGAAAATTAAATAAACTTCAATTTTATATATAATAAATTTTGGGATTTATTGCACTAAAAGAAAAAGGGCTGCAATTAGAACCACTAGGATTGTAATAAATTATCACCTAGATATTCAAATATTTAGTAAAATAAAAATACATAAAAAAAATCAATGACTTTACCTTTAAATTATCACTCAGAAGTCAGAGTTGTGAAAATCTTTTACTGCAAATTTTGAGTTAGGTATTTTAGATTCATATATTGATGAAAATAAAAAAAAATGAGTGTAAGAAATACACCCAAATATTTCAAAGGAATTTATAAACACAAGAAGTGAAAGTTAACTTTGAAAGTTAACGTTAAACATGGAAACTAAAAAGTTTAGCTTCCGTAGTAATATTATCACTACCAAAGTAACACAACAAGAGAGAAAAAGTTGCCAAAAATTGCCTCTTCCATTTATTTCTGACAACCATTAAATGGGACTTAATAACCTTTGGATGAAATTCTGTAGAATGTTAAAATGAGATTTGAGAGTGGGCCTACGATAAGGGAGAAAGAGATGCCAAAAATATTTTATATTACACATCTCTAACAATTATTAAATAGGATATAATAACCTTATGAACTGGTAGAATACTGAAATGAGATTGAGAGTGGGCCCCTAATGAGGGTAGACCTTGGGCAAGGACAAACAATTATTAGGCAAAGGACAAACAATTATTAGGCAAGTTGCTAACTTTGCTACTTATGCTTTTGGTCCTCGATTTTTGTAACTCCCTTGGTAGCCTAAGCATAAATTTCGGCTATCGCCTCTCTTGCTCTTATTTATTTGATTATGTACACAATTATGATCTTGCTTATTAGTTCATACTCAATCAAGTAATGGTAAGTTTTGGTTTGAATGTTGGGTTTGAACCAATTAATTTACAAAAATCTAAGACTTACTATGGTTATCCTAATAGGTTTAAAACTAACTTCTTGAATTGTGAAAATTATTCTGTATAGATCAATGATCAAAGTTACAATTGGATGAGATCTTTCCCATATATTAAATTTAATTAAAATTAAATTTCTCACTCTTTATATTTAGTTGATTTATTTTGATTATTTGTTAATTTTAGTACATTAGTTAATTAATCATAAAACTCCACTTTGTTTGGACAATTGAAATTAAGAAACTAGTTTTCAATTTTCTTAGGATTCAACTTAGTTTCATAACTACTATAAACGTTTAGCGAATCAGAATTAATTTTGAGTGTTTCGACAACCTAATCAAAATTGTGGTGTTATTTCCAGGGAACTATT
The DNA here is from genome assembly GCA_025531925.1 of Erythroxylum plowmanianum. Lineage (NCBI taxonomy): Eukaryota > Viridiplantae > Streptophyta > Magnoliopsida > Malpighiales > Erythroxylaceae > Erythroxylum > Erythroxylum plowmanianum. The sequence goes on along the minus strand of JANVCQ010012558.1, from coordinate 1,782 downwards.
TTAGTTTCTTTGCATTATTTTAAAGTTTATTACTAATCTCTTGTCTTTTATGACTTGTTCTTCTCAGACAAGTGAGTTGCAATATAATCCTAAAACTGAGAAGATAACATATTATTTAAGGAAAGAGACTAAGCAAGAAAAAGGCCACTCACCTTTGGAAGTGAAAGTTAAGATGGGCATAATGATTGTGAAGACTCTAATTTAAAGTAAGAGATGGAGAATCCTAACATTAGAACATTGAGGGAGTTAGCAGTACCAAATTTGAATGAACAACCCTTATACATACGATTTTCAAATGATAGGGTAGATTTTGAATTAAAATATGGTTTAATTCACCTCTTTCCAATTTTTTGTGGTCCTACAAGTAAAGATCCATATAAGCTCTTAAAGGAATTTTATATTGTTTGCTATGGAATGAAGCTATAAGTGGTGACAGAAGAATACATTAATCTCAGAGTCTTTCCATTGTCATTGAAAGGTTAGACAAAGGATTGGTTATATTATCTTCCCTCTGATATAGTGACAACATCAAATGAGATGAAAAGGTTGTTTATGGAGAAATCCTTTCCTGTATCACAAGCAACCAATAACAAAAAAGAAATATATAGGATAAGACAATTAGTTAGAGAAATATTGTATGAATATTGGGAGAGGTTTACAGAGTTATGTGCTAGCTGGTCACACCATCAAATTCCTGGCCAACTTTTAATTTAATACTTCTATAAAGGGCTATTGTTAATGGATAGGAGTATAGTAGATGCAACTACTGGAGGAGCTTTGGCAAATAAAACACCTGAAGTAGATAGGTAATTGATATCAAATATAACTAAAAATTCTTAACATATTAGGACAAGGGTGGATGGAGTTATTAAGCGTGTGAATGAGGTAAGTAGTACTAATCTTATGGATAACATTTTGGATTTAACTGCTCTATTTTATCAAATGGTTGTAGGTCAATTACAATTGGCAAAAGTGTGCAAAATACACTCATTCCCTAGGTATCCCACATATATATGCCTTACATTACAACAAGACTCTTTTCAATACGTTAATGCAATAGGAGGATTTCTTAGTCAACCTCAATGAAAATATGACCCTTATTCCAATCATTATAATTTAGGATAAAGAGATCATCCGAAGTTTAGCTATAAAAATTAAGGACAACAACAAATATACCAACCTTAAAATTTCAATACACAATCTCAAGTACCTACACATGCTCAATCTCAATCTTCAAATTTGGATGAAATTGTTAAAGAAATTGCTACTAATATTTAACAATTTCAACAGGAAATAAGAGCAAGTCTTCAAGACTTAAGAAATTAGATAACTCAATTAGCCATCTCCGTTAGTAAATTGGAAACATAAGTATTAGGAAAATTACCTTCACAAATGGTGGTAGATCCTAAGGAGAATGTGAGTGCAATGACATTGAGAAGTGGGAATGAAATTCAATATAGATCTTCCTTACTAATAGAGGTAGAAAAGTATGAAGAATAAGTAAAAAAAGATGAACCTCCAACTTAATAATTAACAAAAGTAAAAGATGATTTATTTTTACTAATTTCAACTCATGCACGTATACCTCCTTTCTCTTACAAGTTGGTTAAGTCAAAAGAAGATGTTGGACCCCACACCCCACCCGTAGGTGTTTGCGGGTTATACCGCGGCGTGTGTTTGCAGGTTATACCGCGGCATCCAACCATTAATCAGTATTGTCCTCTTTGGGAATCGAACTCGCGACTCCTCAAGGTTTTGTTGTTTCTAAGAACACGCCTCTCA
>JANVCQ010012398.1:0-12998 GCA_025531925.1 Erythroxylum plowmanianum | reverse complement strand
AAATTATTAAACCATCGTTTAAGTTTATTTAAATTGTGCAAATTAATATATATTTAGATAGTGCCAATTAATATTAACTGCTTATTATTATTCATTATTTTAGACTACATATGTATAATAAAATTATTATATATTATTTATAATTTATCGATTATATTATCATACCTATTAATTATAATTCATTAATTATTATTTGACTGAATTAATTATTGTTAATAATGAATGAATTTATTTATTATATTAAAAAACTTTATTATATTAAATTTAATTAGTTAACAATGGTTTAAATATTTTTAAATGATTAAAACAAAACATAGTCACTATGGATTTATCTAAATTAATTAACCACATAAAATGGATTTTTGTCATTTGTTGAAAATAGATATCTTAATTTTAAATGTTTTATTGAGTTATATATATATATATAATAAAAAAAATTCAGTATGCTCTCATTTAAATAATCAATCATTTAATTATTATTTAGTCAGTTAATTAATTACATATATCTTACACTTGATAAAAAGTCTAAATTAAGTGACCCTTGTCACTCTAAGCTTAATTTAATAATTACATTTTTTATTTAGATTTATTAATGACTTACTTTCATTTAAATCAAGCAATATGTTAATCATATTTTAATTATTTAATTAATTTTATATAAATTTTATGTAGGTGCAAGTGTGATCATTTAAGTGATTATTATTATATAATAATTAATAATTATTCCGTATATATTTTTGCTTTTTAACCAATTAATTTTTATGATTATGCTTAATATTATTTATTATTACCTTATATTATTTTTACCGTTAACAATTTTGGATTATTATAAAATGTTTATTTATTTAATTACATCGTATAAATTTCAATTCTGAATGCGTTGAAATTTATCAACGTTTTGTAGTCAATTTGAAAACTTTTTTATGTCATTGTTTAAGATACAGAAAAAACGACAAAAAATATTTGTAAGTAATTTTTTATACTGGTATTGATATTTCTGTAAACAAAATAGTACTCATTTAGTCTTAATCAGTCAATCACGTCATATAGTCGTTTTGTAATTAAAAGAAGTTACATCATAATTATTTATTTTTAGAAAGAATTCATTAACATCTTTATCTTTTTACTTTTTAAATTAACTTCTCTAACCTAACACCGCGATTATATTTAACATCTTTATCTTTTTACTTTTTAAATTAACTTCTCTAACCTTACACCGCGATTATATTTGACCTAACTAATCAAACTACTTCTTTACGCGAACTTAACTTCTCTAACCTACTTTTTCCTATCACTTTTCTTCGTCTTCAACCTAAATATATCGGATTCCCTGTTTTAGAAAAAAGAAAGAGATAAGTAAGATTTCCTATTTCAGTAAAAAAAGAAGAGGTTGATATTAGTAAGATATTCTTTTGTTCGTCACTTTTTTCATTTATTAAATTTTTATAATTTTTATAAAATGATATCTTTGTCTTCTATTTATTACATTTTTGTCAATTTTATTTATTATCGTCTAATTTGCAGTTTACACCATTGAGTCTGTGATATTCATGTTTATACAGTTAAATAACAAATAATGGATTCTTATTGATTATATTGTGTTATAAAATTATATTATGCTGATATGCAACATTTTTACGATAATGATATCTTAATGTTTCATCTATTATTATCATGTTTTTAAATTAAAAAAATTTGCATCGACTGATATTTTGAACCTTTAGCTGCACTTTTGAACCTGGGGTTTTTAACGAAGATCAGTTATAAGGATACATTTGTACAAATGTTTCATCTATTCATTCTAATTATTTCATAAAAAACTTTATTTAGTTATTATATTAATAACTAATTTATATATAATTCATTTATAAATAACTTATTAATTTTTATCACATTTATATTTTTGTATTGTTTTAACTAAATGTTTAGAAACTAACTTATATTATCACGATAATACTGAAGGCGTACATTTTTTTATTCATTCTCTTTATATAGCTTATATCATTTAATTATTGCCTAATTTTGGAATGAAAATTTTTAAAATGTTGAAAATGTAAAGTGCAAATGGAAAAAATATAGAAAATAAACGCAGACATAAAAAATGTTATTAAAAGTCAGACCCGTGATTTGCAGTCATGTTGTGACTTAAATAGGTCACACCCTGACTAAATTTTTTTAACAAAAGTTGGCAGAATCTTTTCTTATTTTAACTTAAATTAACTATTTGCATTCACCGCTCTAAATTTATACGTCCTAGACTTAATTAACTAAACAATAACCTAAATAATAACATTTTATTTCTTAACTTTTGTTTATTAATATTATTTCTATTTACTTATTTTTATGTCAAAAATGCCTACTTATAAATGAATATTGTGAACCATAAGTGTTTAAATATTAAAAGGTATAGTGAGAAAGGAATTATGATACAAATATTACAAATATGTAATTTAGAATATTACAATAATTAATTAAAATTAGATTACAAAATTTTAAATTTATATTAAGAAACGAATCATGATATAGACGTTAAAAAATGTACAAGTTCGAATATTAAAAATGAAGATTGCAGCATTTTGAAATTAAAATTTTTAAAAGGTGTGAAATTTAAAGTGTAATTTTTTAAATGCATAAAATATATCAAAAAAATAAAAATAGTCATCATTTAATTATTAATTTTGTAATTAATTAAATAAATTTGTTATCATTAAATAGGTTAATATTCGAAGCAGGAATTTTCTTTAGGATTTAATGAATGTCTCAAATTAATGACAATTCACAAAATCTCAAATTATCTTATTCACTCAAATACACCTTAGTCATGGGCGTGACTTATTTAAATCTCACCCATGACTAGAATCTTTTTCCAATATTTAATAAATTGTTTTATTTTAGTTTAAATATTTTTATCAATATTTAATATATTATTTTCCTGATTTTAATTTAAATCATATTTTTACAGTCACGAGTGTGACCCATGATTAAAAACTCCTATAATTAATTAAGTTAACAATAACTGACAATAAATAGTCACATTTTATTTATTTTTCATTGATTAATAGATAAATAATTTTAAAATTTATCAATCTATTAATTATATTTTAATTCAGTTAATTGTATATAAACAAAATTAAATTATAAATGAGAAAATGTTTATAAGTTCATTATTTTAATCAATTATAATCTAATTATATTTAATTAAAATTGAAAACAAAATAAAGATTTACTTTATTAAGAAATTATAAATGATGGATTTTACCTATCAAACATTAGGATTGTTTAATATTTTGAATATCTTGTGTCTTTACAAAATACATGATAAACAATTAGTTTTCATTTGTATAAATATCATTTCATATTCGCAATTAGACTTTTCAATTTTCTCAAATTGTTTCCCTCATCATATTTAACCTTCATTCTTTTTAGGTTTTCTTGTTATTAACTGGTTGAGTCTTGCACTATTCAGGTATGTTTAATTATGTCACAAAAATGTATTATATAATATTCTGGTGTACTTGTTCATGAGATATTCCTTTTCATTGATATAATAATTAGTTTTTTTGTTTATTTTTTCATATTTCATGACTTACATATACAATTTTACGTTATGGCTATATTTAGTTACATTGTATTGCCATGAATTAACTTTTTTTATATATCTCCTTATCCTTTATTTATCTTACGCTATATTCAACCCATATTATTTTGCAAACTTTACGAATTTTTTACTGATTGATTAAATATTTAGAAAATCTTAAATATATGGTTTGTTAGATTTTTGTTAAATGTATTGTTAACCTTATTTGTCCAATGTATCCTTGTTAGATTTTTTTATTAACAAATAAAGATGTTAGTACTTCATGATAAACTCTTTATCAAATCTATGATTTGCTACATGTATTGTCTTATTTTCATAAATAAAGATGATATTATTGCTTTATTTTTCTTGCCCGTTATATCTTCACATTTTCTAATTATACCTAACATTTATTAATGTAATATATACTTTTTTTATACATATCTCGTTTAATCATATTTATAGTATATATTAAATTATATATATATATATCACTAATATTATTACTACAAATATTTTGATATTTTGAATAAATAATATCAATTGATACATTAGAAATGTCAATGTTATCTACATCATTCAGGCATTCAAATATGGATAGAAATGCCAAAAGGCGTCAAAAGTATGTTGAAATGGTAGAAGATAAAAAATAAGAGTTGTTGCGATCACGTGGAGAAACTCTAACTACAAAAAAGAGAAGCGCCATTTTACCTGCGCTTCATCAAACAATTACTGATCAAGATAACTATTCTTTCGTCAATCGTGAACCTTCCAGCAATCAACTTCTCATTCATTAATCCTCTACTGAACAAGTACAAAACCAATCTTCCGATTTTAATGTAAATCATATTACTCATGGTATAATTTTTTTAACCTATATTTTGACTATTTTTAATATGACTACTCCACAAAGTGACCATCTTATTTTTATATGTCTTAAGGGATAAATCATCGCTGCTCTTCCTCAAAGTTAGTAGCTTTGCAAAAGTTACCTGTAGAGCCTCAACAGCTTCGTTTTGTTCCAAATTGTTAACATTTTCATGCAAAATGATTTTATATTGAACCTCCATCATTTTGTTGTTCGTCGGGACAAATTTCCATTGTTGCTCCTCAAATGCCTTATGTTTGAAACGGTTATTTTTTGCCGATGATGAAGAATCAGAACATTTCAGGAAGAATGTTCATACATACAATAATAATGTAGCTTTTACTTCCTATGGAGCTAGATATGATCATGAACTAACAAAAAACAAGAAAGGAGTTTATACATTTCATGTTCAAGGACGAGTTTATCATTTCCTAGATAGTTTAGTGTCAACAACCAATAAGGTATCTAAAATCTAACTATATTTCTTTGATGCTGACGAAGAAATAAAAAGAAGGACTGACAGTTGTGATAAACTTCGTGAGAGTACACTAAAATTGATTATGGCAATTTTGCAAGATAACCTTTACTCTAAGTTCTTTCGAAGTTTTATAGACATTCCATCACTTGAGAATCATGAAATAGTTCTGAGATGTTATCCCGACCTTGATCAACGTGTTTATAATCTTCCTACTGCATCACAAGTTGTTGCTATATAGACTAAAATTAGTGATGAACCAATTGATAAATGTCCTCACATCCAAGTCTATGCTTACTCCGGTACAAGTTATAGAATTCAATCTTATTATACATGTTATGACATGCTTCAATATCCACTTTTATTTCTTGGCAGTGAATCTGGATGGCATCGTGGCATTAAACGGTTGATTTCACAAAGAAACAGGAGCAGTGTTTTAGAAGAATGGAGTGATGTTCATTTCGACTCCTTTATTGAGTCATCTGAATTATTTTCTCTGGAAAACACAAGCAACTTTTTCTTTTTGTTTTTTCATTTTCCAAATATTATTTAATTCCATAGTTTTATTTATCAAATTTATTTTTTTACTACTAGCTGCTGACGAAGGAAACTGTGAAGATGGTTTGGTGTCTACTAGAGAATATTATTGCTATCAACTCCAAATGAGAGAAAATGATGAATCCATGCTGCTCTGTAGCTTAAGAATGCTTCAACAATTTGTTTTTTGTACTTATATAAAAATTGAAACGTCTCGACTTGATTTCCACAGAAAAACGAAATGAGGTATGGACAGAAATTTTGCAGGGTGTTTTGGATAACGTTGGTCAAACAAAAGGTTCTAGAATTGGTCGTTGAGTAGTTCTCCTAACTTCATTTATCGATGGTCCAAGAGACATGAAACGACGTTATCTTGAAGCAATGACTCTAGTACAAAAATATGGTAAACCAGATATTTTCCTTACTATGACTTGCAATCCTATGTGGAGAGAAATACAAATCTTAAATTTCATGAAAAAGCACAAGATATACCAGTTTTATACTTTTATGAGCTAGAGTATTCAAAGCTAAATTTGAAATTCTAAAAAATGAGTTAACAAAAAAAATATTTGGAGATGTGGCCGCATTTGTTTATGTTATTGAATTTCAGAAGTGTGGATTTCCTCATGCTCATTTGTTGCTAATATTTAAGTCACATTTTAAATTGCTAAATCCAGATTCTTAAGATCAGATCATATCTACTGAAATACCTAATCTTAATCAAAATTTGCGGCTATATTCTGTTATCGTTAAATATATGATTCATGGTCCTTGTGGTTTTATGAATAAAGATTGGCCTTGTATGAGAAATGGTGTGTGCAAAAATCATTATCCCAATAATTTTGCTCCTTTTACTGGTCATGGTGAAGACAGTTATCCATACTATAGACGAAGAGATAATGGAAGGAAAGTGAAAATTTGCAAACATGAGGTTGATAATAGGTAGGTTGTTCCTTATAATCCGTACCTTTTGATGCTACTTGATTGTCACATAAATGTTGAAATATGTTCAATGGTAAAACTTGGTAAGTACTTATGCAAATATGTCTTTAAGGGCCATGACCTTGTCAACTTTAGCATTATCGATCAAGACAATTTCTAAGAAGCTCATTGCATTTAACCTCCTAAAGCTTTATGGCGTATATAAGAATTCCGTCTAGTAGAGATGAATCCATCAATGTATATACTGCAAGTTCACCTCCCAAATCAACAGTTCATTTCCTTTGACAAAAATGTTGATTTGTTTTATTTATTGAGAAATGTCGACTTCTCGAAAACAATGCTAACCAAAATTTTCAAGATGAATTTGACAAATAAAAAGACAAAAGAGATGAAATGTCTATATAAAGATTTTCCTGAAGATTTTGTTTAGAATTGAAAAACAAAAATATAATCAGAAAGAAGATGAAGAAAAGTAATAGGAAGAATGATTACTGTTGACCCTAGCGAAGGCTAAAGGTATTACTTGAGGTTATTACTCACACATGTTAAAGGACCAACATCATTTGATAACTTGTTAACTATTGACGGTGACAAGAGAAGCTATTTTACGGAGGTTGCACTATAATTAGGATTGATAATGTTTGACTCTTATATAGAACAAACACTTGAGAAAGCTGTTGTGTTTCAGATGCTAGCATCCCTCATACTTTTATTTGCTACACTCTTGTTCTATTATTCACTGACAAATCTTAAGAAGCTCTGGGAAATATTCAAGGACGACCTTTGTTCTGACTACCGGTATGCTTCTTCTTCCTATAGTACGTACACATCTGATGACATTACAAAATGGCCCTTCAAGATATCAATAAATCTCTAGAGCAAATGGGGAAAATTTTGACCGATTATCATTTTACCGATCAAAAATTTCATATTGATTATCATTAACATCAAACTAAGGAAATAAAAAGTGAGATGAATATATAGATTGATCCAGAAGACCTATTGTTACAATCAAGGTTGAATAATGAGTATAAGTACATATTTGTTTTAATTATGAATTCAGTTTTAACTTCAAGCAATGGAATTTTTTTTAATTGATGGTCCTGGTAGAACTGAAAAAACTTTCTTATACCGAGCTCTCCTTGCAAATTTATAGTCACAGGGACATATTACAATTGTTGTTGCTACATCGAGCATTGCAGCATCATTCCTTCCAGGTGGTAGAACAGCTCACTCAAGATTTAAAATCCCATTTGATTTATCGAAGAAAAAAGTTTGTCAATTAAGCAAACAAAGTAATATTGCAAAATTGATATTTAAATCTAGTCCTATCTTATGTGACGAAGCTTCTATGGCAAAACAAGAAGCCATTGAAGTATTCCATGATTTCCTTCGATATATCATGGACTATAATCAACCTTTTGGAGGAAAAATTGTTGTTTTTGGTGGTGATTTTCGTCAAACTTTGCCAGTTATTGACCAAACTACAAAAAAGCAACTGATTGACTCTAGCCTTCTAAATTCACATCTTTGGCCACAAATGTGTAAATTCTCTTTGATGATAAATATAAGAGCTATATCAAATCCATATTTTTATGAATTTTTATTGCACGTTGGAGAAGGCACTGAGTAGTAGATGAGCAAGATCAAATATCCTTAACAAAAGAACTAGTTATTCCTTATGACAATAAGGATGAGTCTCTTAATAGGTTACTATTTTTTCCATTATATATTTTACTATCCTTTTTTTGCAATTACATTACATTTTTCTAATGCACTGTTACCTTGACTAGGTTACTTGAAAATGTGTTCCCTGACCTAACCTTATATTCATCTGATCCATATCAGATGATAAACATATGTGTACTATGTCCAACGAACAATTCTATTGACAAAATTAATGACATGATGATTCAAAAATTGTAAAGAGATATACATTCATACATGAGTTTTGACAAAATGGTTAATCGAAGGCATCAAGCTGATTATCAAGATTTTCTCAATTCTTTAAATCCTAAAGGCCTACCTCCACACAAATTCTTACTCAAAGAAGACTCCCCAATTATGCTACTGAGAAATTTGAATTCAATTGAGGGACTTTATAATGGGACAAGATTGATATGCAGACAATTAAAAGATCATATAATTTATGTAGAGATTGTGTTTGGACCTCACAAAGAAAATTTGATTTTTATACCTAAAATTCCTTGCAATCTTCAAAAAATGAAAAAAAATTGAATTCCTTTCGTGAGAACACAGTTCCCTATTTGTTTGTGTTTTATAATGACCATAAACAAATCCCAAGGTCAAACACTTGATCATGTAGGAATTTATCTCCATCAACCTGTATTATCATATGGACAACCATATGTGGCTCTGTCAAGAGCTCGAACTCTTGAATCAGTTAAAGTTTTGATTATTTCAGGAACTTTTAAATTTTCAAAGTTTGATTAAAAAAAAGAAATATTGTGTTTCATGAAAATTTTCAATTAGTGAAGTTATAAAAGATAAAGTTATCGGGAGGTATGTTAATTATTTCTTTGTAACTTGATATAATTTCGTTTTATATTAAAAAATTGTTTCTATGGACTAATTCATTAAACGAATTGTTCCAGGATAGAAAACAGTTTATTGATTAAGGATATTTTACTTGGCGCTCAATGGTGATCTTGAGAAATTATCGTCCAAGAAAAACATGTTATTGCTTCTCCTAGTACACCATCAAAAAGACAAAAGTTAATCTTTTTTCATTTTGAAGTATAACAATTAGACTTTCTTCATTTAACAGGTTTTTACTTAATTTTTAATAATTTCTTTATTATTAATAGGGATCACAAGTTAAAGGTATTATATTCAATAATGACATTCAACGAATGAGCAACATTTTGCAACCATGTGAGAAATATATTATTTCTAATGCCATTGTGAAGCCAATTCTCGCTCAATATCAAACTGAAGATTTGAAAATACAATGGATAATTACAAGCAGCACCATCAAACCTGTACCGGATGCTGATACCATCATCCCTGTGAAATTTAACTTACACCTTTTGTTGATCTTATCAACTATATAAACGACAAGAAAAAATCAATTAGTTAGACCATTAATCTATTTCTATATACATTATTCACAATTTTTTGTTGTTATATCTAATTATATTTATGTTTAGCACGTAATAGATATTTTGGTCGTGTTTATTGAAGTCTTAGATAAAAAAGAAATCAACAAAGACGGATGAAATTCAACAATGCAAAAATTTGTTGTCGCCAACAAAGAGTAATTTTTATTCTTTGTTATTCTTTATATTTTACATGAAATTGAAATCAATTCTTTCTTTTTACTGACATTTCTTTCTTTATTAGACAACAAATGATTGTACTGTCGATGTGGAACTCTTTTGTTGTCAATGAGGGCCAACAAATTACTAAATCCTTTCACTCTTATTCAATAATTGTCTGTAGGAGACTGAAAGTGAACTTCTATAACAATTTTTTTTCTTCATTGTAATATTACATTTTATTAGTTATCTTTTTTATTTTATTTTAAATTTATAATTCAAAATTTTAGGTGTTGCATTATCAACCTGCTTCGACTCAACAAATCTTATTGATCCACAAACGTAGAAACGTGCTGATCTTAAAAATTGGTGCTGCATTATCTTTAATCCAACATCTTTGCTCCAAGAATCAATTAAATTATATATCTCTACTTCAACTGTCAGTAAAATTATATAGTAATTTTATAAAATTTGATGTTTTTGTATTTATAATTATTATGTTACAGGGCACAAAGAAATAGTAAAGAAATTAAAAATCTTATTAGTGAACGATCCTACATGAGATATAATCTTGATATATCCTTCGGATCTCATCAAAAAATCACCAAAATCATATTCTTGAATTCTACCAGCAAGGTAACTACATCTATATATTCTTTTGAAATATTTCGTATTAATTTTTTAATCAAAATCTTATTATGAATTATTTTGCAGATATCATGGATTAAAGCTAAAATTTCCTTCTAACACATCTTGCAAAAATACTGGTATATGGCATGTAAGAAATGTTTTCGTTCTACAGCTACTACCTATGGAGTTCCATTCACATGTAATTCTTGCAAAGAAAAACTTACTACTAAACCCAAGTTTGCTTCTCTTTTCTCTCTTCAATCTATTGCATTTTCCTTCTGGATTTTGAATTTTGGACATTTTTACTTAGATGTCACCGATGTAACTTAACAAGTTATACTCCTAACTTTTTTACTTGGATATCACACTTGTGACTTGTTAAGTCACACCTGTGACTTTTTTACTAACCCACGGGTGTGACTTAACAACTCACACCCGTGAATTTTTTAACTGAATGTCACGGGTGTGACTTTTTTACTTCCATGTCACGGGTGTGAGACTTAAGTCACACCCGTGACGCTTTCTTCCTCACTGCCCATGACCCATAACCTTTTTCTTCACGGACATGACTTTTCTTCACGGATGACACATTCTTAGTTTTTTTTTCTTCTTGCCTTCACAACGTCGCAATTATTCACGCCCCTGATACCTTACAATTTTAATGTCATTTTTTCCTCCATCCATTTTTTTCTTCGTACCTCTGAATTTACAGGTTCGTTTAATATCCTTTTTTTCTTCTAATTAACATATATTCTAACTTTAAATATAATGTCCTTTTTTTCTTGCATTCTAACTTTTGATACAGATGCTAATATGACATGGATTTGATCGACAAAATAGGCACTATCATGGCTTCTGTTTTTGGCGAGTTAGTTGAAAAACTTTTGAATTTCATCGTTATTGAAGCTATGATTACAATGAGGTTATATTTTTCGATATAAATTTTTTACATATGTAATTTAATATGGCAACAATTATCTTTATATGGGTATATTGCTGACAATTGACATTTTTGCATTCCCATAATAAGAACATGGAAGTTCCTTTAGAAAAGGTGTACATAGAATTAAGAAGCAAAACATTTCTTCTTCATGTGAAACCAACAAACATTCAATCATTAGATGCAATGCAGCGATTTATGTTATGTATTACCGTGAAATTGATGATGATGAACTATAAAAGGCTTCAACTTCATCCACAGAAGATGACCAAATTTCCACTGATGATCAACATAACAGTGCTGAAATTACACCCCAACCTATTTCAACTATTTGTTATTTCTCATTATTTATTCATTCAGTTTTATCGTTTTCATCTTTACCAAACTATGTAAACTCTTTTTTACATTCATTATAATATCATATATTATTTATCTATCTAGCATTTAAAAAAAATTCATGTCGCTTTATATATTCTGTACCTAATATACTTTGAATTTTTATATCTTTAGAACATATTGCTGAATCTTCTTCATAAGTCAGACAATGCCTTTATAAAAGATTCAACCATATTGAACCCAGTCCGCAATCGAATGCAGATATGATCATCAGCAATACTGAATCCACACCGCACTCAAATATAGATGATGATCGCAGTAACAAAAAACCTAAATTTTCATGAGCTATTTTTGTTAGAACAAAATGATCATATGACTTGTGTACCTTTCATGCTTTTATTTCATATTACCTTAAACTCAATATTATGAACATCATATAATTCTAGATATAATTCTGATATCCATATGATTGTTTTTTTCTTGTTAATTGATGACTGTTAAATTTTTTTTATTACTTACATCGTAACCATTTATTGTTTTTATTAAACTCGTGTAAATCCTAAAGTTAAAACTTCCATAAAATTTCAGCATATCAAAAGAATAAGAAAATGTTTTTTTTTTACTTTATGTTTATTTTCTCTTTTTCTAACTTTTCCTTCTTATCAGATTTTTTTCACGGCTGTGACTATTAAGTCACAAGCCTAATTTATTTTTTCAACAGTCACAAGCGTGATTTATATTTTCCACAAGATGTATGATATGATTAATATTTATTATAATATAATCAATTAATAAATACAATTATTTTTATGATTATTAGTATATTATTAATTATTTACTTGATTAAGTAATCAATATTATTATATAGTTTTTATATATACGTGGTTAATTAGAAAACCAAGAAAATAAAAAAAAAAAACACAGGACGATGTCACGGGTGTGACATAACGTGTCACTCCCGTGAAAGACTGTATTCTTATTCTTACTCATGATTGTTAATTATTTTATATATTATATATAATTAATCGATCATATTATAATAACTATTAATGATATCAAAATTAATTCGTTAACTATTGTTTAAGTATAACCATATTCATATTATATCAAAATTAATTATATTTAAGCTAATTAAAATAACCTGAATTAATATAAACTTTTTGTATATAAGTTAATTTTATTCATGTTAAAATTATTTTTATTATATATATATATAACAAAAAATATTTACTTAAATATATAAATATATATAATGAAATTCAAAGTTATTTGTGTCAAAAAAATAAACAAAAAAATATTTGTGTGTGTGTGTGTGTGTGTGTGTGTGTGTGTGTGTGTGTGTGTGTGTGTGTGTGTGTGTGTATATGAGTCACGCCTGTGACTTATTATCGCAACCGTGACTATTTTATATATCT
>JANVCQ010012371.1:0-12999 GCA_025531925.1 Erythroxylum plowmanianum | reverse complement strand
AGTTTCAAAAGAAACTAAGTTAGAGCTTAGATATGAGGAAAGTGACAAGTGTCACTTAGGCTTTTGTACTTTTGCTAAAAGTAGGTTACTATTCTCTGAGAGTTGAAAGGATAAGTTATATGTCTAAGTTCATTCTTCATTGTCATCTTCTTCAAATTTTCTTCCCATACACAGAGTTTTCCATCAAGCCCTTTCTAAGAGATTTCTCTGCTTTTCCTTTCCTACACCAAACCTACTTTGCTTTTTATGTCTTCTACCCTAAGAAAAACCAGAAGTTGGTCATTGTACGCAGTGAAATATGTAAATTGCATGGAGTTTAGGGCTTAAAGATTTTGAAGTTTTCAACAGGTAAGTAGTTAATAAATCTTTTAGAGTTGGGGATTTATGAAAGAAAGTTGACGAGTTACTGTCATTTGCATGGAAAATGGCATTTAAGTGTATATTCATAAGTACTGTGTGGTTGGGAGGAAACAAATTTGGTTATAGTGATAATTTAGTTTTTTGAAAGATTATTAGTGATTAAGTGATGTTGGAGTTAAAATGGCAATAACTTGATCTGAAACTTCCATGAAATTTCTGTACCAATCTAGATAGATTCATCAAAATGGCCTTTATGAGAGTTATAGATCTTCCTTTTGTCCTTCCAACAGTATATAGTATGAAAATTTTGGATATCTGAGCTGAACGTCAGGGTCCTTGTAAGGGAAGATGTTCAAAAGTGAAGTTGTTTCTTCTGTCTTTTTGCTTCTTATGTGATGACGTCATCTCCTTATGAGTTTTGCTTCTTCTGTCTTTTTTGTTTCTTCTGTGATGATGTCATCTTCTTCTATGTTTTGCTCCTTTTAAGTTTTGCTTCTTCTGTGTTTCGCTCGTTCTGTGTTTTGCTCCTTTTGAGTTTTGCTTCTTTTGTGTTTCACTCCTTCTGTCTTTTGCTTCTTCTGTCTTTTGTTGACGTGTCTTCTTTTGTGTTTTGCTGACGTGTCTTTTTCTATGTTTTGCTGACGCGTCTTCTTCTGTATTTTACTGACGCGTCTTCTTCTGTGTTTTACTGACGCGTCTTCTTCTGTGTTTTACTTCTTTTGTGTTTTGCTTCTTCTGTGTTTTGTTTCTTCTGTCTTTTTGTTTCTTCTGTGTTTTGTTTCTTCTTTCTTTTTTGCTTCTTCTGTGATGACGTCATCTTCTGCTATGTTTTGCTTCTTCTACTTTTTTTCGCCTGACCATAACTTCTTCTCTATACACCCAAATGAATTGATTCTTGAATCATTAGACTCATAAGACATTGTCCTACATCTCCACCAAAAATCATAGCTATCTGAAATGAATTGAGAAAGATTGTGTGAGAAATGTGGGACGAGTACAGTGAGTGTGCTCTTAGATTATATGAACTAAGATTTTGGAAAAATCTGAAAGTAAACCAATGAGTAATGAATTGTGATTTCAATAGTTTTAGTGAGGCATAAACCTAAGTATGAATCATACTTAAATGAGTTTTGATATGAGACCAATTTTGTGATAGAATTGATGGAAAATAGCCAGGATTGTTATGAACTTGCATTGTACATAAGTTATTTCATACATGTGCATCATTGGATACTTATGATTCTAGAAATTGTGATATTGTGTATATTATTAGTTAAAGAGGAGCAACTGGAACGTCAACCTCCAGACATTGCCAGATCTTCCAGGCATTAGCTTCGGGAAAAACTTGTGAGTAACCTAGATGGTTTCTCTCAATTATTGTTTGCTTATTATTATGTTTTGAATAATGAATAAATGAGATTTCAATGTGGATTTCCGACAGAAGGTCCGATGATTGTGTAATGTGGATTGTGATATTGAAGTGTTGCTTGAATATGAATGTGAAGACCTATGTGTTTTATAAAGTGAATGATGGTGTTACGTGCATTCCATTCATGAATGCATAATCAAATAATGGAAGTTGTGACTAAAGTAGCCAACGATCAGAGCTTAAAGTTCAATGTTTGGAAATGAGTCTCGAGCTCAAAAGTGTTTCAGAGCCTCAGGCTCAACGTGTAATGCGCCCTGTATCCTCATCAGATAAGGGACAGTTATTAATGAGCTCGATATCTGAAATAGATACAGGATAGTTTAGGCACTCGGTCACAACAACGTAACAATTAGAAAAGAGTCTCACGATCATTTCATATGCATTTAGTTATGTATGTTTGATTGATTGAAATGCATAATTTGCCTATACTTAAGTGAAAATATGAAAACGTGATCAATTATGCAACAATGTGATTATATTGTTATGTGAATTGATGTGCTACATGAATTGAGTGAACTATCAATGATGGTTACCTCATTGAGTTCGCAAAACTCACCAAAATTACAATGTTGTCTTTTTAGGACCAAGAGACGACCCTAACTACTGAAAGGCTCGACCATCGTGTAGATTGTGTTTTAACAAGAGAAGTCATGGATTAAAGGTCAGTCAACTGGGATTTTTGGATGGCTTGGATAGATTGCATATATTTTTCTCTTACATGTAGTACTTTTGTACTAGGTTTTGTAAATGTACATGTAGAAAATGTTGAAAGACACAATGTAGACTCTTGGTTTGAGAAATGAAATGAGGAAAAAGTTGATTTTAAAATATTGTAATTTTCTATTGATGCTCTATAATTGAGCTTTGATATGATGCCATGTGAAGTGAGTATAGTGATCAATCGTAGCTCTCCCTTATCATAGGATATGTGCCGGAATGACCGCCGGACGTCTAGGTGGGTACCTTGCGGTAAGGGGGCGCTACATATACTTTCATGCTTTTTCTTCTTTTCATCTAATTAAAAATGTTATAACCTTTTTCAAGGTACAACATAATCAAAATGCATCATGCATTTTCAAACATTCATAATTTTTCTCAATTTCAAGCAAATCAACATACACACACATAGGCAAGAATTTGCCCAATTACACAGTAACTATAAATACATTACCCACCTAATTAGCTTGTGAAAATCTAAGTCAAGATTGCCTTTCCCCTTGCTCTTGAGTAAGATTCCCTTGGTTTGCTAAAACACCCAAGGTTTCATTCAAATGAACATTCGAATAAAATTCTTAAAATTCAAAAAAATAACATAAATTACAACAAACACAAATTATGCTCAAATCTAACCTACCCGTAGTCCATCTAGGTTAGAAAACCTAAGATCTAGTTTAGAAACCCAAAAATCAATTGGGTTCTCCAAATCCATCTTCTTCCAACACTAACTTTTTACTTTCTACACAAACCCCTTTTCTCTTTAACTCCTTCATCCTCAACACAACCCATTCCTTTAATAAATCAAGGTGAAAAGATGTTTAACTTACCTTAACAAACTTGATTTCTTTTCTTTTCTTCTTTCACCGAAACCTCTCTTCTTCTCTCTTATTTTCCTTTTTCACTCTCCTCTCCCTTCAATTCACTTTTTTCTCTTCTTATTAAGCAAGACAACATATTGTTCTTCCATTTCTACCCTTAATGAGTCCAAAAAGTCCATTTTACCCTTCCTTATAAGGTTATGTTCTTTTATGCTTAAGTGATCTCCCAAAATTGTCCTGGAACATCCTTATTATATTAACACTTTAATTCCACTTACCCATTCAATAAATCCTACTAACTTTGACGTAATTATAACTCCAAAAATTTAATCTATCTAAATCTCAAAATTATTTTTTAATTCATGCTTAACTTAAAGAAAAAATTTTCAAGGTCCAATAGCAACTTGGGAAGATTTGGATTTGGCCAAATATGAAGCATCAAAATAAGCAAATATATGCTTAGTAGTTGAAAAGGAATGTGATGATGAGGTAACTTCTAACTTTAATGAAATTCAAGAGGCGTATTTAAAATTGTTGGAAGATTCGCATGTTATATTAAAACAATATAGGATTTTGAAAAAGAAATTTGTTGAAAGCTTGAAGAACACAGACGTGTTAGAAAAAGAAAACGTCTACCTGAAGAAACAAGTAGACGATATGAAAAAGAAAGTAACTATAGATAGATCTGAGGAAATTAATCAACTTAAACAAAGGATTAATAGTCTTTCTGCAGATTTATCAACATTTACTACTAGTACAAAAAGGATTAATGATATGATTGGAAAATATAGACATCCAAATGATAAGAGTGGTTTAGGGTTTACTAATAGTAATGTTCATCATAATAAGAGTTTTGTTCCTAACAGAAAGAAAGAGAAACAATATTCTTGTTATTCAAGGAATAATTGTAAGTCTAAAACCTAAAAGTCCCAAGAAAATATAGGTACCTAAGAAAGACATAATATATACTGCAGATCTCATTTCTTGGAAAAAGCAACCAACACCAATGGTACTTGGACAGTGGATGCTCGTGACACATAACGGAAAGAAGGTCTATGTTCCTAGACCTCCAAAATAAGTAAGGAGGACCTGTAACTTTTGGAGACAACCAGCAGGGCAATATTGTTGGAATCGGCAAAATTGCTAAAGATTCATTTGCGTCTATTGATAATGTTCTACTAGTTAAAGGATTAAAGCATAATCTAATTAGTTTAAGTCAATTATGTGATTCTAGCTTTGAAGTATCCTTTAATCAACATTCTTGTGTAGTCAAAAATAAGGACGATTTCGAATTCTTTTCTGCCAAGAGACGAAACAATCTCTATAGAATTAACATAAATGATTTGAAAATTCAAAATATTTCATGTTTTATATCAACAGATTAGGAATAACTGATTTGGCATAAAAAGCTAGTTCATGTTAGTTTTAAACATATTTCCAGGTTGGTTACACATGATTTGGTAAGATGATTACTAAAAATAAGTTAAGTTTTACTAAAAACAAAGATTTCTTTTGTGAGAGTTGTCAAAAAAGAAAACAAGTTAAAACATTTTTTTCTCAGCATGTTCTAACTTTGTCTAGACCTCTAGAGTTGTTTCATATATATTTGTTTGGTCCAACCAGAACACCAAGTCTTAACGGAAATAAGTATGGTCTCGTAATTGTTGATGACTTCACTCGATTTTTTTGGATATTGTTTTTATCATATAAACATGAATCTCTTAAGTGCTTTAAAGTACTATCCAAAAAGTTACAAAATGAAAAAGGAATTTCTATTGCTGGAATTAGGAGTGATTATAGTAGAGAATTTAAAAATTAAAAATTCAGAATGTTTTGTGAAGAGAATGGAATTTTCCATAATTTCTCTACTCCTAGAAATCCATAACAGAATGGAGTTATAGAAAGAAAGAACAGGACGATTCAGGAAATGGCAACGACTATGCTATGTAAAATAAATCTCATTAAGTATTTCTGGGAAAAAACTGTAAATACAACTTGTTATATTCAAAATAGAGTATTTTTGCAACCTATTTTAAATAAAACTCCATATAAGTTATGGAAAGCAAGAAGGCCAAGTATCTCTTACTTCCATCTGTTTGGTTGCAAATGCACTATATTGAATACAAGAGAGAAATTGGATAAATTTTATTCCAAGATCAATTTAGGAATTTTTCTTGGATATTCGATGGCTTTTGAAGCTTATAAAGTTTATAATCTTGTTTCTAAATCTGTTGAAGAATCTATTCATGTTAAGTTTAATGTAATTCTCATCTAGATAGAAAAGATGATTCTGATGATGAAACTCTATCTGCTCCCTTAGTTGATAACCTAGACATGTCACCACCAGATGTTCCACCTGATAAGGTAGAAGATATTCCTAAAAACTTTAGTCTTAAAAAAGATTGAAAGTATAAATCCTCTCACCCAGAAAACCTGATTATAGGCAAAACTTCAGAAGGAGTGAGAACTAGGTCTAAATTTAGAAGAGAGGCAAATGTAGTTTTTGTTTCTGAATTGGAACCTAAGAAAATTGATGAAGCTCTTCAAGATGAAGCTTGGATTATAGCCACACAAGAGGAGTTAAATCAATTTACAAAAAACAAAGTTTGGTCCTTAGTTCCTAGGCCACCCAATAAGTCTATCATAAGAATCAGATGGGTATTAAAAAATAAACTAGATGAATTAGGAAGAGTAAACCATGAAAAAGTTAGATTAGTAGCTCAAGGCTATAATCATCAAGAAGGAATAGACTATAATGAAACCTATGCTCCTGTAGCTAGACTAGAAGCTATTATGATTTTGCTTGCATACGCTGCTTGTCATGATATAAAACTGTTTCAAATGGATGTGAAAAGTGCCTTTTTAAATGATGTTATAGATAAAGAAGTTTATGTAAAGCAACCTCCTTATTTTGAAGATTATGATAAACTAGATTATGTCTATAGACTTCATAAAGCTTTATATGGATTAAAACAAGCACCTTGTGTTTGGTATGATTGTCTAAGTTCATTTTTTATTAGAGGACAAGTAGATAAGACTCTATTTAGAAAATGTATTAAAAATGATTTCATTGTAGTAAGATATATATAGATGATATTATTTTTGGTGCAACTTTTGAGAAGCTATGTTCCAATTTTGAAAATCTTAGGAAAAGTGAATTTGAAATGAGTATGATAGGTGAATTGAAATTCTTTCTTGGTTTACAAATTAAGCAAACTGAAGAAAAGATTGTTATTCATCAACAGAAATATATCAAAGAACTATTAATCAAATATAAAATGGAGAAGGTCAAACCTATGTCAACTCCTATGCATCCTTCAATTCTTTTATCTAAGGATGAAGCAGGTAAGAAGGTTGATCAAATTTGTTTAAGAGGAATTATTGGTTCTTTACTTTACTTAACTACAAGCAGACCTGATATACTGTTTAATATTTGTTTATGTGCAAGATTTCAAACAGATCCTAGAGAATCTCATTATATTGTTGTTAAAAGAATATTGAGATACTTGGCAGGTTCTACTAATCTTTGTTTAATGTATGAGAAAGGTAAAGATTTCAAGTTAATTGGCTACTGTGATGTTGATTAGGCTGGAGATAGGAATTATAGGAAGAGTACAAGTGGCGGTTGTCACTTTCTTTGTCATAATCTAATTTCTTGATTAAGCAAGAGGCAAAGTTCAGCTGCTCAATCTACTGCAGAAGCTAAATATATGTCAGTTGTAAGTTGTTGTTCATAGACATTAAGGATTAAGTGTCAGTTAGAAGATTAATTCATACAAGAAGATCAAATTCCAATCTTCTGTGACAACACAAGTGCTATCAATCTATCAAAGAATGCAATACAACGCTCGAGGGCAAAGCATATTGAAGTTAGACATCATTTTATACGAGACTATGTACAGAAAGGAATCATTAGTTTATAATTTGTTGAGACGAATCAACAATGGGTGGATATCTTTACTAAACCTTTGTGTAATGATATATTCAAGGAAATCAGATGGAACTTAAATATCTTAATGCTGAATGACCATTCGTCTAACACATCATGACCCAAACAATTTATACTAGAAGAAGATAAAAAGTCGTAAGTTTTCAAGTAAATAGTAACGGTAAGTTATGAATGGTAAATTTTCAAGAGTAGGTATAAGAAGGAAATCTTCTCAAGATTCTAAAATACCTTATACTCTAGAATTTTCTTGAAATACTTTGAAACTGATTTTTTTAGTTCTCTCAACCAAGACGATTCAATACTCTGTTCTAAGCTTCAAGTTCTTTTCATATTGTTACTTTTAGATACTAACATCACTACTTTGAGCAAAATACATTTGTGTGTTTAATTTTTATTTGATACAGATCACAAATGGAGCAATCTCTTATCTATGGGAGACACGTTAATTTCATCTCTTTGAAGGAAAATTAGATGGACATTGAACCAAAAATTGAAGCAGTAGGCTGGAAAAATTTCTTCAAGGTTTGTGAAAAGGTCTATTTGAATGAGATATATAAGTTTTGGAAGAATGCAAAGGTGGTAGACGATACCTTAGTATCAATGGTAGATGGCTTGTTACTTATCGTGATGCAAGATACTATTGAGAGGATTAGTGGGTGTCCTACTATTAGAGCAAAAATGTTTAACAATACAAAATGGATTACTCAAGGTCGTGTAGATAAAATGCATATTAATCGACAAGTATACAGAGGTAGTGATCCAGAATTCAAGAAGGCTTCAACCCTTATTCTGAAGGCTAGGGTTTTACATTCACTGTTTCTCCACTGTGTTTTACCAAGATTAGGCTTGACGGACGTTGTGACATTGAATGATGAGCATTGTTTATTTCACCTACTGAATCACCAACCCATAAATCTTTCATACTTGATTTTGAAGTACATGATGAAGTCAAAGGGAGATTCTAGCTCTTTACCTTATTGTATGATGTTGATAAGGATTTTTAGAGAATCTAGAATCTTTCTCGATAGAGTTAACAGGGTAAAGATGGATGTGAAGAGCATTATTAATGCCACTACTATTCACAGAACGGGAATAAAGTTTGAAGATGAGACAGATACAGGTTCTACACCAAAAGCAAGGTTTGAGGGGGAGCTTATAGTAAGATGGAGTAGTAGTGAACATGTTACATTTGTAAGAAAAACAAAACCTCGATCGATAGGAAGACTGAGAAATCATCTGATGTACCAATAAAAGCTAAGATGATTATATAGAATGAGGAAAGTCGGGTTTAATAATCATCGCAACAAATGTGATTGAAGAGAAAGGCAGAGACACTTCATTCAGAAAAATCCAAACAGTCAAGAAGGTCACCAAGATTATTGACCTTACGACAATAAGAACAAAAGAAATGAAAAGCACTAATTCTTGGTGGAGATTCTAAAAAGCAAGAGAAAAGATAGTAGCCTACCAAATTAATTGTCTCTATTTTGCAAAGTCAATTAGCAAAATCATCTAGAGAGACAGAGATAATAAGGAAGTTAGCATTTGAGAGGAAGAAGCCTTAATAACAACTTTCTTCTAAACTAGCAAAAGAACAAAAGAAAGTGAAGCCTACTTAGAAAAAGGTTTCTTCATCTAATGTTCAATAGAAGGCGAAGATAGCTGAAAACTAATTGGAACCTTACAATCCTTCTCAACCAATCAACAAAAAGGATTTGAAAATGAAGATTATAAAAGAATCAATACCTGTTTGAAGCAAAAGCTCAATTATTATTAGGGAACTTTCAAAAAAGTCAGTCAAGGTATAAGTCAAACCTATACCGATTAACGATCAGACAATACATCTTATAAGTCATGAAGAACAAAGACTATATGGTATTCTACGAGATGAGAAGGTAGAACTATATCCAATGAAGATTTTAAAGGATCGGTATACAATTTATCCGATTATGAGCAGAACATCGATAAAAATTGTGTTAGATATGCAACCAAGATGTTCAACCCTTGTAAGAAACGAAGAAAAAGGGAAAAGAAGATGTTTCCTCAAAGGAATGAAGATAATCTTACAGAAGAGCAGATTCAAGTAGCTGTGAAGAACATAGATGATGCATGTAATGCAGCTCAAATTGGAGGTATCTATGTTTCACCTCACATTTCAAAAGCATCAAGAAGTCAATTTGGAGTTTATAATATAGGTGCAAACTGCAAGGTAGTTGGCAAAGTGACAGAAGGACAGTACAGAAGTATCACAGTTGAAGGTATCAATTTCAACTTAGAAACCTTTGCGCATTTAATCATGCCTTTTAGACCTTTAGGTTTCATATCTTCAGTCAAAGTTTTGCTACAACTTCTTGGGCAACCAATTCCTAAACTACCTAGACCTGATGATCTTGATGTCCCTGAAGGAAAACAAACCTTCAGACTACTCGCAATGAAAATCATAGAGTTAGACATTTTAACTTTAGAACCATCTGTTATTGAAAACCTTCATCCACTTAGTGAAATACATCAAGATCCTACTATTTATTTAGAGTTCTTAAAGCATTTCATAAATTAGACGGAAGCAAGTCATAAACAAAAGGAAGTTTAGGATTGCTTAGCAAAAGAAATTAAAGAAATTCATATTAAGGTTGATGAACTGGCTGACTCAATGGGTGATCTTTATAGGAAGTAACACTTCTATGGGTTACTATGGAACAAGACCTCAAGACGATCTACACTGACATGCAACATATGTTTTTTGAAATTCTGAAGCATCTACGATGAGCTATCTTTTTGATTAATAACAAATAGGGGGAGAAAAAGAGGAGAATGATAAGAGAAGATAGAAAGCATTGTATATATCTTGTATGCATTTCTTATGTTTTAGAATACTATTCGTCTATTTTTCTGAATATCATTTTATCTTCTAAAATTATGATTATTTGTTATCATAAGAAAGGGGAGATTGTTAAGTTAAGAGGACTTCACTTCTATTAATTTTGATGACAATCAAATAACAATAATCTTAGAAATGTATGAACTGTTTTGATAAGTTTGTTAAGTGTGCAAAAAAATGTAAGTAATGCTTAGTCAAACCCAGAAGATGCATGGTCAACACCAGATGACGCACAAGACCAGACAAAGTGCAATACCAAATGAAGCACAACACCAGACGAAACGCGATACAAGACGAAGCGCAATATCATATGAAACGTGATAATAGAAGTATTATTCTAGACGATACAAAAGGAAGATATTTTAGAACATCAGTTAGTTAGTCAGTTGGATTTAG
Organism: Erythroxylum plowmanianum; assembly: GCA_025531925.1. Classification (NCBI taxonomy): domain Eukaryota; kingdom Viridiplantae; phylum Streptophyta; class Magnoliopsida; order Malpighiales; family Erythroxylaceae; genus Erythroxylum; species Erythroxylum plowmanianum. The sequence continues at coordinate 2,452 of JANVCQ010012371.1, read as the reverse complement.
TTATAGGACTCAACTAATAACAGTTTCTAGAAGATTTAAAAAGCAATTTCTCAAAAAGACAATTGGAGACTTAGGCTATTAATACTAGTTCTAGTCGAAGACTAAATAACGTTTTTACAAGAGAGAAAAATTGATTGTACAATACTTAGAGAAATCCTGTAGTCAAAACACAAAAGCAGAGAGTAGATACATCTATAACGTGAAACTCAAAAATATCTTTCCTAGAGAGAAAGAAAGGTTGGAGCCTGGAGAGGCTAAGATAGCAGATAAAGAATACTTTGAGTGAGACCTGAAGAGGCTCTACAAGTGTAGAAAGAATACTTTTAAAGTTGAAGAGTATAATGAAATCTCAGATAAACTTTGAGGACTGGATGTAGTCCAAGGTTCGGTATGAACCGGTATAAAATCACGGCGTTTATTCTCTAACCCTTATCTTTTAATTTTCTTGTTGTAAGACGAGTAGATAATATTGCTTACAATTGCATTACTTATCAACTTTAATAAAGTGTTTTTGTGATCATCTGAATATTGCAAATAAATTGAAGAAATCTCAAAAGATTAATATTTTTGAAAAGATTACACAATTCAACCCCCCTTCTTGTGTATTTTACATATTATAGTGATTTACTTCATTTCTTACTAAAAATAAGACATAATTTGGATGGATATTATATTTTAAAGGGGGATATTGTTTGTGAAAATTTTGTATTTATTAAGACTAATGGAGGACTAGTTTCAACGGGCATAAGAATCATAGAATTTTGATTTTTGTAGAGAGACTTATGATTAAAAGAAAATAATTGTTCATAAAGGAACATTACGAAGAAAAGGATGTAAACATTACATATAAGGTTAGGTTGGCTTAATGGTTGGGGAGACATTGACATCAATTAGTAAGTGAATTATTGACCTATTGAAATATGTTAAAATAACATTTATGATGATTGAATAGAGATGAATTTGGTTATGGTGGTGTATGAATATGAGACAAATGTTTGAGTAGTAAATATATTGTATATTTGTATGTATAAAGGCTCAGGAGTTGTGGATCAAGGAGCTCGTACTAAGGATTGTTGAAGTCACAGGAGCGTACACCTTCTTTTGACGTGAGTTGGGGAAACCGTATCTCCCAAATGGGATTACGACATCCTAAGACATGTATGATGACTTGTATGTGAATTTTAAACCTAGGTAATGCATTGTAGAATTGAATCTCAAATAGATGCCAGTAATATTTGTGTATTTAATAAATGACATTGTTTTGAATAACTCTTTGCACTTGGAGTGCAACTGATCTTTTTGGTACATATTTTGAAACAATATTTTAGAAATAACTTTTGTTATGTATTTATTGCATGAAATAATGTTTTAGAACTTACATATGCATAATCAACTCATGTATATTGCATGTATATGTTCTCTTTTAACTTAGATCTATGGATGGATAAATAAAAGCACGTGCCTTACTTGATTTTAACGCCTAATTATTTTACATGATTTTTGGGATTAGTGAGGTAACGATTGGCCATTCGTATGCTAGGCACAATTGATTAAGAAACCCTTGTACCTTTGTGATCTATTGATTATGGGTGATTGAACTCCTAAAGGTCTGGTGATCGACGAGGTCGTCACTGAAAGTCAAGCCAACATCGAGAATCGGTGGGTGTGCACACTAATTTGGCCAACAAGTGGTGACATATTGGATTGTTTTTTCCTATTCTAAGATTTGACTTCCTAATGAGATTTGATTTATACATATGATGCCTTTCTATTTTTATGTACTGGAATTGGAGCTTATGTTCACTAGATGAGTGATTAATAGGCTAGGCCTGTGTGGTTCCTAACTAGTATATGTTGAGTCGCAGGGTAGGCCTACAGTTTCTATGTCATGTATGTTCACTTCATAAGTTGTTATGTGCATGCTAGATGCATGAAAAGCCCATCCTTAGGTTCTCTAGACCATCTTAGTGTGTATTGGGATCTGTTTGCAATATATATTTTCTTGCTTACTGAGTACATAGTGTACTCACCCCCTCCGCTTTCCAGTCATGCAGGTTAGTTTAGTGAGCTAGAAGCTCTAAGTGTAACGTGTAGTCTTTTGAAATTTTCGTGGTATTACCATACGTGGGTAGTCTTTGTTTTGTACTTTTATTGTATAGTGGGTCATGAACTATTTTTGTAACACCCCACTCCCGCGTGACCCAAACCCGACATCGTTGGTGATATTCAAATTCGTGCCCCGCGAGGGTGGCGTGCTACATCAGTCAGTCAGACGAAACTCAGTATAAATATATTTTTTTAAAACATTCATACGCGCGGAAAACAGTAGACAACTTGAGCCCACGGTAAAAGGAAGCATTTTCAGTTATTACAATCAGTCAACAATAATTTACAATAGCCATTTACTGCGCAAAAAGCCATAACCCAAATTGGGCTCACTATAAATACAGAG
>JANVCQ010012343.1:0-13002 GCA_025531925.1 Erythroxylum plowmanianum | reverse complement strand
ATTGTTTTCTGCATTGTGGATGTTAGTGTTTCAAAAACAAAAATTTATATTGAGTTTTGACTGAGTGATGTAGCACGTCACCCTCGTAGGGCACGGACTCGGATATCACCATAGATGTCGGGTTCGGGTCATGCGTGAGTGGGGTGTTACATTTTGAGTTTACTAATGATTGCTTGGATGCTTTAATAGGTTGAAGAAGGCACTTACAACATGACCTATCTTGACCACATTGGGTTGGTCATGTCCTTTCAAGATTATGTGTTATGCAAGTTACCATACAGTGGAGTGTGTACTTGGATAGTGGAAGGAGAAGAAACTACATGTCATCTGCTATACAGGCAAGACCTTCATAGGCATACAACTGAACTACACCACTATGAAAAAGGAGTTGCTTGGAGTATTCTTTACATGTGAGAAATTTTTCTCTTATCTTTTAGGCTCACAAGTTATTGTCTTTAGAGATCATGCGGCGTTGCGTTATCTCTTTGCAAAGAAGGATGCCAAGGCTAGGTTTATTAAATGGGTACTTCTATGCCAAGAGTTTGACCTTAAGATTAAAGACAAGAAAGGAGTAGAAAATGTTGTGGTAAACCACCTATCAAGACTTGAAGGGGAACATAATGAAGAAGAAGAGGAAATTAAGGAGCATTTCCCTGATGAAGCTTTAATGATGGTAGAAAACCCCTTTCTTCCTTGGTTTGTAGATATTGCAAATTATCTCTCAGGTGGTGTTCTTCCCTTTGATCTTTCTTATTAATAGAGGAAACATTTCTTATTCCAGTGTTCTCGTTATATTTGGGATGAACCCATAATGTATAAGATTTGTACTGACAGTGTGATTTGTAGGTATGTCCCTAATGATGAGAAACCTGAAGTGTTGATGCAATGCCATAGTTCTATTTATGTAAGGCATTATGGAGAAAATAAGACAGTTGCTCAAGTCTTATAGAGTGGATTCTACTGGCCAACCTTGTTTAAGGATACTCAAAATTTTGTGCTGATATGTGTTAGGTGTCAGTAAGTGAGCAATATATTATAGAGGGATAAGATGCCACTTTCAAACATCATGGAGTGGAAATATTTGATGAGTGGCATTTAGATTTGATGGGACCATTCCATCCTTCCTAGGTAACAAGTATATTTTTGTTAGAGTGGATCATATTTTCAGGTGGGTTGAAGTTATGGCTACTATAAAAAAATGATGGTAAGGTGTTTCAACATTTCATTAAGAGGATATTCACTTGAATTGGGGTGACAAGGGCAATTATAAGTAACAAAGGTAGTCATTTTTTTAATAAGCCATTTGAAGTTCTTTTGAGGAAGTATGATAAGCCATTTGAAGTTCTTTTGAGGAAGTATGATGTTCACTATAGAGTGGTTACCCCATATCATCCACAAACTAGTGGCCAAGAGGAGGCGGTGAATCGAGAGTTGAAGAAGATTTTAGAGAAGGTAGTGATCACCTCAAGAAAGGACTGGGCTTTGAAATTGGATGACACACTTTAGGCATATAAGGCAGCTTTTAAGACACCTATAGGTACTATTCCTTATAGACTTATGTATGGTAAGGCTTGCCATTTACCATTGGAGTTAGAGAATAGGGCTTATTGGGAAATAAAAAAATTAAACATGGATTGGAAACTTGTAGGCAAGAAGAGGTCGCTTTAAATTGATGAATTAGAAGAGTTGAGATTTGATGCTTATGAAAATGCCAAGTTGTAGAAGGAGAAAGTTAAGAATTGGCATGATGCTCACATCAAGAAGAAGGAGCTTAAGAGTGGGGATTTAGTGCTTCTATACAAATCAAGGCTTCGATTATTTCCCAAAAAGGTTAAGTCAAGGTGGAGTGGACCTTTTAAGGTATTTCAAGTATTTGATCATGGAGCAATAAAACTAGAGAACACCAAGGGTGAAGCCTCTAATAACAATGGAAATTGATGCAAGCTTTACATTGGATGAGCTCTCTCTCCTGAAAGGGAAGTGATTTCTTATCTTTCCCTTGCTCTTCTTGATTAAAATGAACTTTGGTCAAGCTCAATACCTTAAATGAAGCGTGTTTGGTTAGGTCTTAGGTTGTTTAAGTTGTTATTGTTTAGTTTTCAAGTTGTTTCTTTCTTTAATCTTATCTTTTCTTGAGTTCGAGTGTTGTTTTCTTGAGTTTGATTGTAGTTTTTACGTTAAAATTTGAATTTGCAAGTTTGGAGTGATTTAGAACCAAGTTGGGAGCCATTTGGAGTAAATTAGGAAAACTTTGAGTGACCTACACCTTTTAAAAACCCTAAAAAATGCATATCAAACACATATTCTCTCTTCCCTATGCCCCCTCTCTCCAGTTTCGGCTCCCATAATCTTTCTTCAAGAGATTTTGTTTATTTTCTTCCAAGTTTTCACCAAATCATGTAAGTTTGCTTAGATTTTTCATTAGAATCTTTAGTTTTGTTTAGATTTGTGTTGTGTTTGTTTTTCTTTTCCCCTACTTCCCTCCCTTTTCGCAAGTTTATCTCTCTAGGGGTTGTGTGTTTTCCTTCTTGAAACTTATTATGTTTCTTTTGTGATATTTGCAAGTTTTCATGTAACAACCAAAAAAGTTGTCAAACCCATCCAAGCTAAGGTGGGAGGCCTAAATGCTGTAAACATTGCAGATAACTTTGATGCCCCATTTCCCATTTATTCCAAGGAGGAAGGTAACAGGAATGCTTTTCCCAAAACTAGAACCATTCATACACCACGATATTTGGATTTTTATATGTTAGAAGAAATAGGGTTGAAGGATAAATTGTCAAAATTGCATAATAAAGGTGGTTGGGGACAATATGTGCATATGGATTACCCTATTTTTCGTGAACTAACACTTGAGTTTTTCACTTCCTTAGGGTTTGAAGCTAGTAAACCTAGTAAATTTTGGTTTAGATTATGAGGCCAGACTCATAGCTTAGATAAGAAGTTGTTACACTAACGTTTTGGTTTTTCTAAGCTATAGGTAGAAGATTCCCATCAAGACTTCTCATCTACCATTTATTAGAAGTATTTAACTGACTTGCCTGATTTTAATGCTCCCAATGCATCGCATGCTCACATTTTTAATCCTGAGTGGTTGCTTATGCACAAATTCCTGTGTTATGTTAACTCAAAACAGCAAATGCTCCATTAGGGAGTTGTTTTTGTTATGGTACATAGATGAAAAGATTAAGCCTAACATGTTCCCTTATTTTTCTTAATCTTTGATCCAATCTGTGGCAAGGAAGGAAACGTCCATAGGAATTGTTATTAGCCACTGCTTTGGATTATCATTTTAAAATTGATCTTATTGGACTAACCATTGTTTCTTGTGAGTATTTTGATGCACTGTACCTAAGACATACGGAGATTCTACTAAACCACAACATGGAGCTCTAAGATCCTCAGACGCGCACTACAGTCAAGCACAAGCTTTCAGGTGGAGCTTTAAGTTCTAGACTTTCCCTAGACTCATTTTAATTAAGTGAGGAATCTGAGAGGCCAGCAGGTTGGGAGAAAGCATACACACTCCTGGCCAATAGCAACAAAAAGACACAGCAGTAGATCGACCAAATGAATTAACAAATGCAGTTGATAGCCTGCCAACGATGGTACCTAAAGTAAAACATCCACAAGTCTTCAGAGATGTAAGGACTCCACGTGCTATCTCTAACCCCATCGCCTCCGTCCTCTCCATAAGCTTTCTAAACTATCTCTTTTTTATTTTTGTTTTCTATATTTGTTTATTTGTTCATTTGTTTCTAGTTCTTTTATGACTGTCGCATTGATACTTATTTTGGGTTGTGATTTTTGGACTTAGTAATTGTTCTCTTTGTTTGTAGTTATCTCATCAAAAATTGTGAACAATGTGTCTTTCAAGTGTGGGGAGGTGGCTTAGTAGCTAATTATTTGATATTTGTGTTTCTTCCAAGTGTGTTGAGGTAGCTTGGTAGCTACTTATTTGATGTTTTTGTTTGCATTGCATTTTTTCATGTCTTGTAGATTACGTATTACGTTGCTAGTTCTTGGTTTATCATTTTCCTTACATTTGAATCTTTGAGATAGAAGTTGTTGCATTGAGATTTTGTCATAGTAGTTGGAATAGTATTGAGTCACATGCTTGAAGATTGAATTAGGCCACTTGGATAGAAGGTGAACCACATGGATTGACTTAAGTAGTTGGTTACATAGGCTTACTCAGAAATCCACATTTGAGTGATTAGGTAATGTGTAAAAACATGATGGATTTTCATTTGAGCCTAAGTGAGGAGTTGAACTTATATGACTCTATTCCATAGTCATATCATTTCCTTGATTGTGTGATACTTTTATATGTAGTACCCTTAGAACTTGCCCTGAACCAATTTGAATCTACTAGATGCATGCTAAATAGAAGTGATTAAAGCCCTCGTTCTTTTAGCACTTGACTTAAATAAACAACCTATGTCATTATCCCTTACAAATCCCTTTGAGCCTTTTACCATTTTGTTTATAGAAAACACTTCTTTTTAAACCTTAACCCCTATTAGCCTATCCTATCACAAGTTTAATAGAGTGCTAAGTTTGCATTAGTTTGGGATTCTTGACCAAAATTTTTCTTTTTTTAGACGCGTTGAGCAGCTTTCTTTATACCTCTACTTTTAGAGCAAATTACATCTAGCGCTGATATTAGTTTGTGTTTCTTTATTATTTTTTAAAAAAGAAAAGAAAAAGGAAAAGAATAACATATAGTAGCAACAATAAGTGCGGAGTAGTTAGTTACATCCATTTTCCTGTCTCATAAATCATTTTGTGTCCCTTTGCATACTTAGTATTTTATAAGTGCTCGTGATGAGCCCTCAAACCCTTTTGACATACCTTAAACCCTAGCCCCATTAGAACCTTTAACAAAGTCCTTTTGATCTATTTGTGCATGTCATCATTATGGAGAAGAAAGTATTTTCCTATAGGGAGTCTTGAGCGAAACACTTGAGTCTATACTTTTTTTTGATCGATAATGTCATAACTTGAGTTTGATTATATATGCCAATGAAAACTAGTCATGATGTGTGTAGTAATTGGACATTCGAGTGGCCAAAGTTTGAAAAATTGCATGTTCTTAATCCTTGTGATGATGAATTGACATAATGGATTGCTCGTGTTCGATTTTTCTTAAGGACAAGCAAAGGTTTAAGTGTGGGAAAGTTGATAAGTGTGCTTTTAGGTTATTTTTCTAGTATCTTTTCATGTGTTTTAAGTAATGTTTTATGTGTTTTTGCTCTAGTTTATTTGATCCTTAGCATCTTTTACATCTTTTCTTGATCTTTGAAGTGTTTAGTTGTTTCTTTACATTATCTAGTGTTTGAGGGTAGTTTTAGAGCCCATTTGTATGATGGATTGATGCACCTTATTGATGAATTGTGTAAGTATTAGATTTGCAACTGTAAATGTGGTACAGGTGATCTAATGGCACAATTAGATAGACTTAGAGAATTCAGATGACAATGAAATCTAGGGAGGGGGAGGTGAATATGTTAGGAGCTTGCAGTTCAAATTTTAAGTCAATTGGAGGTCCGGAGAAGAAGTTATGGACAAAAGAATGAAGAGTACAGAAAGCTGTCAGACAACAATGCACAATAATGCAACTACCAAATGACCTCCTCTCTATCATGATCCTGCTTGTGCACGATCATGCAACTACAAGATGATCAGCTCTTTGTCACCCTCGTGCATGAGCATGAGGGTGAGAGGTGGAACTCACAAAGATTAACCTAAATTGAGTGGTGTCTAAAATCAATCTTTGTGAGATGATATCTAATTTTAACTGCAAGTAATAACGCATATACTTGTGTTTTTTTTTTAATGTAAAACTAACATTTTGGTTTGAGAATGAATAGCTATTAGCATCATAAATTACTAAGGGAGTTCCTCTTATAAATGTTTTACAACAAAGTTAATCCACCCACATGAGGCACCATTGATGTAGCATCTGCAGGATCATTAATGCAGAAAGTAGTTAAAGAAGCACAAGATTTGTTAGAGGAGATGAAGAACAATAATTGTATTTAAACATAAAAAAAGAAGTAGGCAGTAATCAATTGTTCGAGATCAAAATGGATTGACTTTTATAGATTTATTGATAGTGTTGCAGGTTGAGGTAGCTAACCTCACTAAGTAATTGAATAGTCTGAAAGCCACCACTTCTACCACATTTAGAGCAATTCTAGCATAGATTTGAGCTATGCAAATAAGAGAGCCATATCATAGTTAATTGCTTCCTAGTGGCAAACAACAACATAGAGTAACTCAACTTCATGGAAGCACATATGTTTGAGGAGTTAATAATCCGTACTTGGACCACCCAAATTTCTCTTGGTCTAATAATGCAAGAACTCAAGTGAGAGCACAAGGCCCATAAGGATTTCAATACGATAAGCTTGGTTTATTGGAACCAAAGTTGGGCATGTAAATGGATGTGTTGAAGTTTAAATTCATGAGCTAAGATAAGACCTAGAAGATGATGGAAACGAAATTTGACTAAATAGTAAAAACCATAACTCTTCCATTCACATGGGTATTGATAATGCATTGGCTAGTTAGCGCACTTAAACTTTCAAATTTAAGTGGGGAGCCTTTTGAACAATGCAAAAGTAAATTTAAGGGAGTAATTGAAGCACATCACACTTAGGAGTACGAAAGAGCTAAAAGAACCAACGAAGAAACAAGTTGAAACTAACCATGTAGAAGAGTAAAAGAAGAAGGAAAAGGATAAAGAGAAGAAAGAGAATTCTCCCTACATTCCTCTTTCTCCATACCTACTAAAGATTCCATTCCCACAAGGGCTAAAAAAGAATAAAATGGATATATAATTTGAAATTTTAGTAGTAAAGACATTACCAATCAACTTACCTTTATGGAGACTTTGGAACACATACCTAAGTAACGAAGTTACTTAAGGATATACTATGAAACAAGTGAACTTAGGAGGACAACCAAACAGTTTGTCTAATGGAAAGCTACGATTCAATAATCACTAGCCATATACAATCAAATTTGATGGACCCAGAGAGTTTTACTATACCTTGTGTTATTGGTGATTTAGAGTTTGCTAATGCTTATATGACTTAGGTGTAAGTATCAATTTTATGTCTTTGTCAATTTTCAGGAACTGGGGCTAATTGATGTGAAACCAGCTTCTATGTTTATTCATTTGGCATACCAATTAATCAAGAAATCATTTAGTGTGATAGAGGATGTCATTCCTGACAAGCCATTCACAAATATAGGGAGAGCTTTGATTGATGTTCACAAAGCAAACCTTTGGATTGGTGATGATCATGTAGAGTTTAATATAACAAAGTACTGAAGCATCTGAAGAAAATAAGCTCTTACATAAAGATAGACATCGTGGATGAATGCATCATAGAGCAGGAGGAGAACTTCAATGAAGAAGTGATTTTTGAGGAAGTTGATACTAAAGGAGGAGGAGACAAGGAGAAGTTGGGTATTCAGTTCAATTAAGAGATCATAGTGAGAACAAAAGCATCTATGTCACCCTCTATTATAAAAACACCAACTCTTGAGTTGAAACCGTTACCCATAAACTTAGATATACTTGCCTAATTAAGGGTCAAACATTACCCATTACCATTTCAAGCTAGCTTTATGGGAAATAAAAAAGTAGGGTGGTAGAGATAATTAAGAAAAGGATGAAGGTTATGTGATGGCAAATATTTGATATAACAGTAATAAGTCCTAATATGGTGGTACATAGGATTAACCTCGAGGAAGGAAGTAAAGTAGTGTGGTAAAGACAAAGAAGGTTAAACCCTCACATGAAAGAAATGCAGAAAGAGGTAGTGAGCCTATTAGATGAGGTTACCATTTGCCCAATTTTAGATAGTGAATGGGTCAACGAAAGGATAAAAGGCTACGTGTTATGTATTATATAAGCAATACATTAATGGGAGTCCAACTAAATTACACTACCATCAAAAAGGAGTTACTAGAAGTGGTGCTTACATATGACAAGTTTCATTCTTACCTCTTGTGATCTAAGGTGCTCATTCTTACTAATTATGCAGCACTAAAGTAACTTTTTATCAAGAAAGACACAAAATAGAGACTTATTTAATAGGTTCTTCTCTTAAAATGGTTTGATACTTAACATTAGAGACAAGAAGGGAGCATAAAACATGGTATTTGACTACTCATCATGTCTTGAAGGAGGGTAACTATAGCAGAGTGATGATATTAATAATTTATTCCTCGATGAAACCTTGATGTTGCTAAACCACCTCGGGGTACCTTGATATGCTAATATAGTAAATTATGTTATAGGTGATATTCCTCCTTTTGATTTGTCTTATCAATAATGAAAAAGGTTATTGTATGAGTGCACTCATTACTTATGGGATGAACCAATCCTTTATAGAACATGTGCTGATGGTTTAATTATAAAATGTGTTCTAGAGGAAGAAATGTTAGACATATTAACATATTGTTATGAATCTACTTATGTAGGGCCTTATGGAGCGAACATAGCAATACGAGTGTTAAAATGTGATTTCTATTTCCAAACTTGTTCAAGGATGCTTGTGAATTTATAGCACAATGTGATAGAGGCCAAAGAGTGGGAATCATCTCTAATACAGATGAGATGCCATTGTCTAACATTCTGGAGGTTGAAATGTTTGATTTGTGGGGACTAAACTTGATAAGACCATTCCCATCCTCTATAGGGAACATTTATATTTTAGTCTAAGTGGATTAAATATCACAATGTGCTGAAGCAATGGCGACTTCAACTAATGATGGAAAGGTAGTGCAAAAATTTATCAAGATGCTATTCGCTAGATTTGGAGTACCACCAACCATAATTAGTGATTGAGGAGCACATTTTTGTAATGAATATTTTAATGCTCATCTTAAAAGATATGAAGTCTACCATAATGTTTCCACCCAATACCATCCACAAACAAGTAGGCAAGTGGGCAAGTGGAGGTTGTGTCACGCCCCGAAACTACATCAGGCGTATAACAACCGCCACATACCCAAGCTAAAGATACTCATGGTACCCTTAACTCGACTGTGCAAGGCTAACTAAATATCCTTTAAAAACATTTAGATAGCACAACGATTGTATTTTGGAAGTCCTAAAACTTAATTAAAATATCTGTAAATCAGTTTTAAATGCACTTCTATATTTACATTTAAAACTTTACCACAACTTCGAGACTTTTATGTCCACTCAAAAGCAATCTCAACAACAGTAAAAAGGTTTATACATAAGATCATTTATAAACCATAAGACAGTCAAAAGTTAATTTACAAAATCATAAAGCATATTAACATAGCCAACTTAATCAAAATAGTTCATGACCTGCTATACAACAAAAGTACAAACAGAGACTACCACATGCGGTAATGCCCTGAAAATGTCAAAAGACCACATGTTACACTCATAAGTTCAAGCTCACTAAATTAATCTACATGGTTGGAAAGCGGAGGGGGTGAGTACACTATGTACTCAATGAGCAGGAAAAACATGTATCGCAAACAGAACCCAGTACATGCCAAGACGGTCTAGATAACCTGAGGATGGGTTTTTCACTCATCTAGCATGCACATAACCACTTATGAAGTGAACATATATGACATAAAAACACATAGGCCTATCTTATGACTTAACATATACTAGTTAGGAACCACATAGGCCTAGCCTGTTAATCACTCATCCAGTGAACATAGGTTTCAGTTCCAGTACACAAAAGTAGAAAAGCATCACTTGTATAAATCAAATCTCGTCAAGAAAACAAATTTTAGAATAGGCCAAAATAATCATGTGTGTTGCCACTAGTCAGCCAAATTAGTGTGCACACCCACCGATTCCTAGTGTTGGCTCGACTTTCATTCGTGGCGAGTCCAGAATACAGTCAATAAGAGCGTCATGACCCTAGGTAATAACCTCGTTGGTGACCAAACCTCTAGGTGTGCAATCATCCACAAGTCCTATAAAAAGGTATCAATACGGAGACTCGACTTTTATGTACCAATGTCAAGGGTATGGGGGTCACTTAATCTGTTGTGCCTACCATATGAATGGCTAATTGTTACCTCACCAATCTTAAAAATCATTTACAAATATTAAGTATTAAAATCACGTAAGGCACTATGCCTTTATTTATCAGTTCAACTGATAAAATGGAACCTTGTCATGGCTCTAAGCTAAAAGAGAGCACATACACGTAGCATACATGACTCGTTTATACATATGTAAGTTTCAAAATATTATTTCATGCAATAAAAGTCATCTTTTGCACTACAAGTGAAAAGTTGTTCAAAAATATAGTTTTGGAAAATAAAACATTGTCCTTTCCACATCAACTGTAAGCTTGTTAGAAACAATATCATTTCTCAAAACATGTAATAAAAACATCTGTTGCACTCTAAGTGCAAAGAATTATTCAAAACATTGTCGTTTATTAAATACACAAGTATACTAGCATCTATTTGAGATTCAATTCTACTATGCATTACCTAGGTTCAAATTCATATACAAGTCATCATCCATATCTTGGGATGTCCGAATCCCATTTGAGAGATATTGTTTCCCTAACTCACCTTAAAAGAAGGTGTACACTCTGTTGACTTTAACAATCTTGGATATGAACTCCTTGATCCACAACTCTTGAGCCTTTATATAGAAATATACACCACCATAACCAAATTCATCCCTAATTAATCATCATAAATGTTATTCTAACATATTTCAATAGGTCAATAATCCACTTACTAATTTATCTCAATGTCTCCTCAACCATCAAGCTAGCCTAACCTTATGTGCAGTGTTTACATCGTTTTATTCCTAATGTTCCTTTATGAACAAGCTATTTTCTTTTATTCATAACTCTCTCTATAAAAATATAAATTCCATTATTCTTATGGGCCCCAGAAACTAGACTTCCATTAGTCTTAATATATCTAAGAATTACATAAACAACATCTCTTTTTAAAATATAATCTCCATCTAAATTATGTCTTGTTTCTAGTATGAAATAGACTGGAAATCAATACTCAACCCTAAATAAATCATTGTCAATACATCTCCTAACAAAAACATTTCACATAAACATTAATATGACATCAATAATCATTTTTCATGTTTTATACTTTCACTAATTCGGACTTTAAGGTCTGAAAAAATCAGGAAATAATACAAGGTTCCTATATAGGGGTCTATCACAGGCAATATTAGGGAAACAAGCATAACTCGAGCTCTAGTTACTATTTTGTGAATCAACCTTGGCAGAGGTTACGCTAAGACCTATATCTACAACTTTTATTCAATGAGTGTCTTCAAATTCGTGCTCTACGAATATGAAAGACAGATTGAAAGGGAAATATGAAATTGAAACTAGAATTTCAACTTACCTTAATAACTTCTTTGCTTCTCCTCTTCTTTTTCCTTTTTCTTTCCTTCTCTTCTCATTTTCATTTTTCTTTCTCTTCTAACCTTATGACCGACCTCCACTCTCACTTCTATTGCCTTTTTCATCCATTTTCTCTAGAAAATTCAACGGAAGTCAAACTAATCCATGTGTCACCATTCCATTGGTCCATGTGTCACCATTGTATTAGTACATATGTTATCCTTTTATTGGTCTGTATCTTACTATTCTATTGGTCTATGTGTCACTTACATTAGGCTCCACATGTCACTCATTTTAGCCTCCATATTTCACTACTTGTAAGGCTACATATGTCACCAATTGTAAGGTTATATATGTCACCATTTGTAAAACTACACATGTCACCATTCTATTGCTCCACATTTCACAAGTCTAAAGTGCCATTTGTCACAAACTTAAAGGGCCACTTGCCACAATTATACTCAAACACTTGTCATCCATTTAATTGAGCTAATTTTCACTTATTCTTAATGCCATATGTCACCATTTTATAGGCCTAATTAACCTAAATTCTCATGTATTAATTTGTCTTGCTCTTTAACATTTTTCTTAGACTAGATGCACATATCACCTCATCAATTACTCAATTGTAACAATAAATTACCAATTCACTAATTATAATCCATCAATTCATGTTATTAGTAAATCAAAATACAAAACATTGGGAATTCACTTTCATTTTCATTCCATACCTCATAATATGTCAATTGAGTGCATATACTATCTTGCAATGTTTTGTAAATCATGATTCATATATGTATATGAATATTATGCATGTGATTGAAATGCACCTCTTAAATTATTAAATGAAATAAGTCATGTGAATCAATCTAATAGTTTAATCTCTTAATAATTTTAGGAGACAGGATATGACAGGTTGTTAATTGTGGCATAAAAGAATTTTAGAGAAGATAATTAACATTTTAAGGAAAGATTGGGTATTAAAGCTGGATGATGCTTTGTAGGCCTACCGAAATGTCTTTAAGACCCCAATTAGTACAACACCCTTTTTCTTGTTTATGGGAAGGCTTGTTAGGTGCCTATAAAGTTAGTGCATAGGCCATATTTGGTGATAAAATCCTTGAATTTTTGTTGGAAGAAAGTGGCTGAAAAGAGACTTCTATAGTTGAATGAGCTATACAAACTTCAATTGAATGCTTATTAGAATGCCAAGTTATATAAGGAAAAGGTTAAGAAATGGCATGACTCTCATATCAAGAAAAAGGAGTTCAAGGTAGGAGATGCAATGTTATTATTGTAGGATCCCGATTTCGGAATCCAACTCTTAACAAAATACCATCATACTTGAGCATGGTTCCTTGTAATTCTTCTTGCTCTGATACCAACTATGTTGGATCCCGTTTCCAGAACCCAACTCTTAACAAAATCATCCTACCTAACTTGGGCGTCATAAATAATACTTGAGCCTATTTCCATATAGGGTTCTATCCATGGACCCTTAATAGGCATCATTCAATAATAGAGGCGTGCCCATGACAATCAAACATCAAAACCAACTTGCTCTAAATCAATGTAAACATACATACATAACTGA
>JANVCQ010012306.1:0-13005 GCA_025531925.1 Erythroxylum plowmanianum | reverse complement strand
TCCATGCATAACCGAATTTGATAGTGTAAGAAAGACTTCTTGCAAGTTTTTAGACACTCTCTCTCCTTTCATGCAAGTGTGAACTGAAATTACCAAGTGAAAGAGTCTCATTTTTTGGTTCATCTTCTTCTAAGAAAATCTCCTCTAAACATTTCTTCTCCTTTCCCACGAAAGGATTTTGTTAACCTAGTTGTCCTTGAAGAACAAAAGGTAAATCAAATTGGGTGAGGATACAACAACAAGGAGAAGATAGATTGTTAAAGGAAAAGATTCAAAAGCAAAGGATTTGGATACAAAAAGAAGGAGAGGATAGCGCAGCGAGGATTTAAAGCTATAGCAAAGGAGTCGGTAATACTCTTCATCCTGTTTATGTTTTTATTATCCTTATACCATATCATGTATAGATTAGCATGATGATTTGGATTTGTTGCTTTCACTGGAAAAATGATTTCTTAAAAGTTTTGAAATCTACCGTTTCTCCAAATATAGCATGCTTTCTTTTTCCGATCCAATAGGAGGTTGAAAATAACAACCCAAAATTGACAGCATTACCCTCTGACCTAAAGGGTGCAGAACCTTCTTCTCAACCCAAGCAACCATCTCATACTTCTAAGGTATCTCCTAACCTTGTTGATTCCACTTATAAGCTAACTCCACCTTTCCCTTTAAGTTCTAATAGGTAAAAGAAGGAGGATAAGGAGAAAGAAATATTGGAGTTGTTTAAAAAGGTGGAGATCAACATTCCTTTACTGGAGGAAATAAGACATGTGTCTAAGTATCCCAAATTTCTTAAGGAGATGTGCACCACTAAGAGAGCCAACAAGGTCAAAAATGGCAACATAGTTGGCTTGGAAGAGAATGTAAGTGCTATTCTCCAAAAGAAATTACCTATTAAGCAAGCAAACCCAAGTGCGTTTTCTATCCCTTGTGTGATTGGTAATATGTGCTTTGATAAGGCTATGTGTGACTTAGGAGCTTCAATTAGTGGGATGCCAAAATCCATCTTTGATTCTCTTAACGTTGGTTCTTTGAAAAGCACTTATATTATCATTCAACTTGGTGATAGGTCTTTTGTCTATCCTTTGGGTTTGTTAGAAGGTATGTTAGTGAAAGTTAGTAGCTTAATTTTCCCTTGTGATTTCTATATCATTGAGACATGTGATGATCACCCTCACACACATTCACCTCTTCTGCTTGGGAGACCATTTTTTAGGAATACTAAGACTGTGATTAATTGTAATGATTGCACTTTGTCTATCAGAATTAATGATGAACATGTCTTGTTTAACTTTAATGAGGCAATGAAATATAATAATGATGTGCATGAATTACATAACTTGGATATCACTGATCTGTTGGTGGATGAATTTTGTGCTTATGGTGGTGATGATGGCGTTAATATTGCTCTTATGTGTTCCTTCTTCTCATCTTTTGATTTTTGAACCTTATGTGATTGATGCTGTTATGGCATTGCAATCTTCTTATATGGTGCCAAAAATAGATGTGTTTGTTGATTTACCTCTTTCCTACAAGAAAGTCTTACGTTCTGTGTTGCATGCTCCTGACATAGAATTGAAACCTTTGCCTGATCATTTGAAGTGTGCTTTTTTTGGATCTAATGATACTCTTCCAGTGATTATTGCAAAGAATCTAACAACTATGCTGGAGAAAAGATTGTTGCATGTCTTAAAGGACCACAATACTACCATTGCATAGACTTTAGCTGACATCAAAGGGATTAGTCTTTCTATGTGTATGCATTACATATTCTTAGAGGATAATTCCAAGCCTTCGAGGGAGATATAGAGACGGCTTAATCCGCCTATGATGGAGGTGGTGAAGGCTGAAATTTTAGAGCTCTTAGATGTAGGTGTCATATACCCTATCTATGATAGCAAGTGTGTAAGTCCTATCTATGTGGTTCATAAAAAGATGGGCATTACTGTGGTGAAGACTGTTGAGAATGAGTTGGTTCCCTCACATGTTCAAAATGGCTAGCGAATATGTATTGATTATAGGAAGTTGAATTTGGCAATGAAAACGGACCATTTTCTTTTGCCTTTCATGAGCCAAATGCTTAAGCGCCTGGCTGGTAAGTCTTTCTATTGTTTCCTTGATGCCTATAGTGGATATAATCAAATTATTATTGCCCCTAAGGATCAAGAAAAGGCTACTTTTACCTGCCCATTTGGTATATATGTTTATAGGAGAATTCCCCTTGGTTTATGCAATGCACCTACTACTTTTCAAAGACGAATGATGAGCATATTTTCTAATTATCTTGAGAGGATCTGTAGCGTCCCTTACCGCAGGGTACACACTGGAACGCCTGGAGGTCATTTCGGTACATATCCGATGATAAGAGTGAGCTATGTTCAATCACTACATTCACTTCTCATGGCATGGTATCATAATTCACTTATAAAGCATCATAAGAAAACTTACAATATTTTAAAGCCAACTTTTTCCTCGTTTCATTTCATAAAACCCAAATGTCTACATTGTATCTACATTTTCTATATGTACATCATCAAAACCTAATACAAAAGTACTACATGAAAGAGGAAAATATACATAAACTAACTAATCTGTCCAAAAATCCCAACTGACCGACCTTTGAGCCATGACTTCTCTTGTCAATCACAATCTACACGGCTAGTAGAGCCTCTCAGTAGCTAAAGTCATCTCTCAATCTTTAAAAGACAACGTTGCAAATTTCGTGAGTTTTGCAAACTCAATGAGGTAACCATGATCGATGGTCCACTCAATTCATGACATATAATCACATACTGCACTTTACATAAGTATCACATTTTCACTTAAGCATAGCCAAATTTGGCATTTCATTCCAACAAACATTCTTCACAATATGCACATGAAATGCTCATGAGACACTTTCCATTTATTACGTTGTTGTGGCCGAGTGCCTGAACTGTTTCGTATCTATTTTGGATATCGAGCTCATTAATAACTGTCCCTTATCCGCTTGGGGGATACAGGGCTCATTCTACATAGTGAGCCTTAGGCTCTTAATCACTTTTGAGCTCGAGACTCATTTTCACTCGTTGAGCTTTAAACTTTGATCAATGGCTACTCTGGTCACAACTGCCATTATCTGATTATGCATTCATGCATGCAATGCATGTACCACAATCACTTATATTATAAAGCACTTAGATCTTCACATTCATATTTAAGTAGCACTTCAATATACATTCCACATTCACAATCATCGGACCTTCTGTCCGGAATAAACAATCAAACACATTCATTTATCATTTAGAGCATAATTTAAGCAATCAATAATTGAGAGAAATCACTTAGGTTACTCACTAGTTGCTCTCGAAGCTAATTCCTGGAATATTCAGTAACGTCTGGAGGTTTACATTCCAATTGCTCCTCTATAACAAATAATATACATAATTTCACAATTTGTACAATCATAAGTATTCAATAATGCACATGTATGAAATGAATTATGTACAATGCACATTCATGATACTCCTGGATATCTTTCCTTTAATTTCATTACAAAATCATTCCCATATCAAAACTCATCTAATTATAATTTATAATTAGGTTTATGCCTCACTAAAACCATTAAATTCACAATTCATTTCTCATTGAATCACTTCAGATTTTTCCACGTCACACTTCTCAGGTCTACTATTCACATCCCATTAGAAAGTGAAACTGATGTAATTTGGTTATACTCTCTTCTAGAAAAGTGTTCTTCTAAGTCTTATCTTTCCATTGACACCAAAATCACTCAATTTAGTTCAGTAATTTGGAAGATATGCCTCAACTATTATTGGGTTGTTCATATTCAAAAATAGTGTACCATGCACAACTTCCAACCCGAAATTCAACATCTTAGAGACTGAATCATAATTGAATTTCTTGAGACAATTTGTAGGCCTATATCTCTAGGTTACTCTAAATAAAAAATCATCTCATTTCCAATCCTATAGGTCCAGATATAATCAAAATACTAAGAGGTGTTCAATAAAACAACACTAGTTCACTCCATCCCAACATATTCTCTCACTTTCGTTCGATCCATCTTTATCAATTCAATTCAAAATGCTTTAAAATTTTATATAAAGGTAGAAAAATGTGTTATAAATCTATTGGTTCAAAAATCAAGTCATTTGGATGTCTACAGAAGAAGTTATGGTCAAAACAAGCAAGATTGTTCAGTGAAAGACAAAATCCCAAATGCATAATTGTGCATTTACACGACAATGCAAATTTTTCTTCACCTCTAAAATGGCTAACCCTTAAAGCACAATGGTTCTTTTGGCCTAAAGTCATGACTGTGCTTTTCCACTTTTTCTTCTTCACTGACATCCCAACTTCTAAACTCCATAACTTTTGATCCAGAACTCCAAAATTTACAAATTTTATATCAATGGAAAGCTAAAAGAAAGATCTACAACTTCATGAAGATAATTTTGTCAAAATCTGCCTAGATCAATACAAAAAATTCATGGAAGTTCATATAAAAATTTCAACTCTGTTACTATTCATTTCGAGAATTTTCAGACTTCCAATTTTCAAAGACCAGCATTTCAAATTTTTATTTCTAGTTTTTCTACTTCATTTCAATCAACTCATTCACCATAAATTCATAATACTACAAAATATACAAGTTTAGTCAAAATCCTCAAAATCATCAAAATGTCAGATATCATATATTCAACTCTGCATTTCACCATTCTATACATTTTCCTATATTTTCATTCTCTGCATCTACTTAAATCTTTTCCTTTAACTACCATTTATACACTCATTCCCATCTCAAGCCATTATTTTACAACTACCCTTCAACTCAAACACCACTTTTTTGATCATCTCTAAGAAACTCATCCACTCCTGTATACACATGCATATATATAAACATGTACAGTGAAAAACAGAGCATGACAGCATATCACCTTTTTCATACTACAATTTTCTATACTAATCCCATATACCATTTCATTTCTATTTCAAAGTCCAAAAATCATTTCTACATCACTTGATCACTAATAATCCATCAAATACTTAATAACACTATATCCATATTTTTCATCCCATTTTCACAGTAGCCATGTATATACACGAAAATTCCATGTTCATGCAGATGACAACAATTCATCAAATTTATTTCATAAATCTATAACTCTAAAGGATTTATTCAATACTTGTTAAAAACTCCAAAATCTTCAACTATCCCAAAACCCTAAACTCCATGCAATTCACGTAAACCACTGTATAAATGACCAGCTTCGGTCTTTTTCTTAGGGAAAAAGAACAAACAGCAAAGTGGAAGTGGTGGGGAAAAAGAAGAGCAAAGCTAACTTTTGAAAGGCATTTGATGAAAAACTTTGTGTTTTGGAAGGAAATTTGAAGGAGGTGGCTACGAAGAAGGTGATTACGAAACAACACTTAAACATATAACTTATCCCCTTTTCACTCTCTGAAATCAAACTTACTCTCAGATAAAAATACCAAAGCCATTTAACTAAATCAGTGACACTTGTCACTTTTATAAAGTCTAAGCCTAACCAAGTTCCTTTTGAACTAATTACTTCAACTATCACCAATTATCTCCAATATTCTTTTGATTCCTTTTTTCCTATTTAAATTTTTTTATTTTCCATAAAAATCCCAAAATTTTTGAAATTATTCTTAAGTTCACCAAAATTCAAAAATATTACAATTTCACTAACTCGTAAAATTTCCAATGTAAAACATGCAAAATTCTCAAAAATTCACAAATCAATCCAATTATAACCGGAATTATTCATGAATGCAAGTACAATTATTTTCATGTGTAGAAAAATTAACTATTCATGTATATGTATATGGTATATTATGCATGAGTATGAAGAAGCATTTCTAAGCCTCTCATAAATCTCTCACAATTACTATTTTAACCTTCCCACAAGTAATGGGATGTTACAACTCTCCCCTCCTTAAAAGAAATTTCGTCCTCGAAATTCTTACCCGTTTGCTCAAACAGGTGGGGATATTGTCTCCTCATATGCTCCTCTGTCTTCCAAGTTGCTTCCTCAGTTGAGTGGTTCCTCCAAAGGACTTTCACCAATGGAATGACCCTATTCCTCAACTGCTTGATTTGCGATCCCACATTCTTAATCAACTCCTTGACATAGCTTAAGTTATTAGCAACTCAATCTCCTGAGCTAGTATCACATGTCTCGGATCTGATTGATATCTCCGGAGCATACTCACATGAAATATATTATGCAACTGAGACATCTCATTCGATAAAGCCAGCTTATAGGCCAAAGGTCCTATCCTCTAAATGATCTTATAAGGACCAATGTAACTAGGGCTCAATTTTTCCTTTTTTCAAATCTCAAAACTCCCCTCCAGGGTGACACTCTCAGGAATACTCTGTCTCCCGCATTGTACTCCATATCACATCGATGTTGATCCATATAACTCTTTTGCCTATCCTGAGCCACTTTAATTCGGCTTCGGATCAACTTTACCTTATACACTGTGTCATGTATCAACTCTAGGCCTTCCACCATTCTCAAGCCCTCTTCATCTAATACAATGGCAACCAACATTTTCTACCATACAGCACCTCGTACGGTGCCATTTCGATACTACTGTGATAATAGTTTGTATAGGCAAACTCTATCAACGCCATATATTGATCCCAAGCTTCTTTAAACTCCAATGCACAAGTTCTAATCATATCCTCAACAATCTTGATTGTCCTCTCACTCCGTCCATTTGTTTGAGGATGAAATGTTGTACTGAAGTTCAATTTAGTACCCATAGCAAAGTATATACTCCTCCAAAACCTTGAAGTAAATCTAAGATCCTTGTCCAACACTATGGATACTGGAACCCCATGTAGTCTCACCACCTCATTCACATATTCCCAGGCCAACTAATCAAGTGAGATATTCTCTCTCACTGGTAAGAAGTGGGCTGACTTAGTCAACCGATTCACTATGACCCATATAGCATCATGCTGCCTCGGAGTCTTAGACAAACTCAACATGAAGTCCATAGTAATCTGTTTCCATTTCCACTCCGGAATGGGTAACGAATGGAGTTCCCCTACTAGAGCCTGGTGCTCAGCTTTAACTTGCTAGCATGTCATACATCTGGATATATACTCCACCACTTGCTTCTTCATCCCAGGCCACCATAAATGTTGCTTTAGTCTGTTATACATCTTGGTAGTACTAGGATGCATAGCATAGCCGGCTATATGAGCTTCCTCGAGAATCTCCTTCCTCAGATCATCCACCTTAGGCACACACAGCCTCTATCTCAACCAAAATGTCTCATCCCGAAATCTGGATTCATATTTACTTTCTCTATAAGCTTCACCATATCAGGATCTTCTCTTTGTACTCTTTTAATCCTATCATGTAACATCGGCCTAAGTTTCAATGTAGCAATCAAGGCCTTATCCTACTCCAGATTCAACTCCACATTTAGAGCTCTAAAGTGAATTAAACTAGGTAACCTCAATAACTGAATCTGAGCTGCACTGATACTAGACTTCCTGCTCAAAGCATCTGCCACCAAATTAGCTTTCCCCGAGTGGTACTCAATAGTGCAGCCATAATCTTTCAGTAGCTCAATCCATCTCCTCTTTCTCAAGTTCAACTCCTTCTGACTCAGCAAATATCTCAAACTCTTATGATCTGTGTATATCTAGAAAGTCTCTCCATACAAATAATGTCTCCAAATTTTTAGAGCAAAGGCAAATGCAGCTAACTCTAAATCTTCTACTAGATAATTGATCTCGTGAGACCTTAATTGTCTTGATGCATAGGCGATCACCTTGCCATTTTGCATCAATACACATCCGATTCCTTGATGTGAAGCATCACTGTATACCACATATCCTCTAGTTCCTGATGGAATAGTCAACACTGATTTAGTAGTCAATCGATGTTTCAGCTCCTTAAAGCTTTTCTGACACTCCTCAGTCCATCTAAACACTACATTCTTCCTCAGAAGTTTAGTTAGAGGGGCTAAGAATAGAGAAAACCCCTCGACAAACCTTCGGTAATACCTAGCCAATCCTAGGAAGCTTCAGATCTCTGACACATTTCTCAGAGTTCATCACTACCTCTATCTTCTTTGGATCTACCTATATGCCATCCATAGTCACTATATGTCCTAAAAATATAACCTGATCCAACCAAAATTCACTCTTACTTAATTTTGCATACACATGATCTGTAAAATAACTCTCAGAAGCATGCTCCTTTCTACTCTTCGAATACACCAAGATATCATCAATGAACACAATCATTAATCAATCCAGGTAGGGTTGAAACACCTTATTCGTTAAGGCCATAAAAGCTGTTGGGTCATTGGTTAGCCTAAACGGTATCACTAGGAACTCATAGTGCCTATACCTGCTCCTGAATGCACTCTTACGTACATTAGCCTTTGTTGTCTTCAACTGATAATACCTTGATCTCAGATCCAACTTAGTAAATACCTGAGCTCCCTGTAATTGATCAAGCAAATCATCAATTCTAGGCAACGGGTACTTGTTCTTCACTGTTACCCGATTCAGTTGTCTATAATCGATCCACAACCTCAAAGTCTCATCCTTCTTCTTCACAAATAGCACTGGAGCTCCCCAAGGTGAAATACTAGGTCTAATAAAACCCTTTTCTAACAACTCTTGAAGCTGAGCCTTCAACTCCTTCAGTTCCACAGGTGCCATCCTATATGGAGGAATAAATATAGGAGCAGCATCTAGGACTAGATCAATTATGAACTTTGTTTCCCGATCTGGTGGTAAATCAGGTAACTCATCGGGAAACACATCCAAGAATCCCCTAATCATAGGAAAGTCCTGTACACTCTGCTTAGCTCTAGTATCAATGATGTAGGCCAGATTAGCCTCACATCCTCCCTGCATCAATCTTAGTGCACTCACAAAGGATATCATCATGGCTGGCACTGCTTGACTAATTCCTCTAAATATTGCCCTCGACTGACTAGGAGATTTTAGTACTACCTTAGCAGTGAGTCAATCCATGCCTAGAATAACATATATCTCTGTCAACTGTAAGATAATCAGGTCTACCTCTAACTCTGCCTGGTCAATCCTAATCACGCACCCCTTGCAAACCTCTCTTATGACAGTAGTACTACCTAGAGGTATACTCACCTCTAGCCCATACTGTAGCAACTCCCTAACACAATGCAGTCTACATACCAAATGCGGTACGATAAAAGAGTGTGTGGATCCTTGATCTAGCAGTACAAATACCTCAAAATCATAAATACATAGCGCACCTGCCATTACATCCAGTGAGTTCTAAGCCTCCTGCCTGGTCATAGCATAGACCTTGGCCTGGGGTTGCAGTCAGTTGCCCCGCCCCTTAGTCCATATGGAAGAACTCCCAACTCTCCCTCTGCCTCTACCTCGGCCTCTTTGTCCAGATCCACCACCTCTGCTTTGTTGGACTATAGTATTACTCTCAGATCGCCCACTGACAGTAGACTGAGCTCCCAAAGTAGCAGGGCAATTTCTGATCTGGTGGTCTATGGAGCCACATTTGAGGTAAGCTCCAGTCAATCTCCAACACTCACCACCATGCCTCCTCTCACAGTGCTCACATACTAGAAACTGACTTTGAACTGCACTCCTTCCACTACCAGTCTACGAAAATATACCATTCTGCCCAGATCTTGACTGCTTAGATCCACCTCGTGGTCTAAATGCTCTATTCTGGCATTTATTAAAGCTCCTTCCAGAACTGCCCTGACTCTTACTAGACCTCTTCCCTCTAGACCCTTGCCCAGTCTCAGCTTGTCTCTCTCTCAGCAGCTGCTCAATTCTAATTGAAGCAGCTCTCAACTTAGTGAAAGTGCTCAAGTCTGAAAATGCCAACCTTGTCCTGATCTCTATATTGATTCCATTCTCAAACCTCCTATACTTGTCTTCTTCTGTAAGGATCAGAGCAATAGCATAACCCATCAACTCATTAAATCGGACCTCATATTCAGCCACTGACACCCTACCTTGCTTTAATTCCAAGAACTCCTACATCTTTATGTCCAAATAGATCTTGGGCATGTAATTATCCCTGAAGACCTTCAGAAAGTCTTCCCACTTCAATTGGCAAGGTCTGGTGGTACTTCCTGGGACATTCTTCCACTACTAGTAAGCTGGGCCCTGTAGTAAAGACATTGCATAGTCGAACCTCTCATTAGACTCGTAGTCCATCTGATCAAATACCCTTTCTGTCCTCTCTAACCATCCCTCAGCCTCAGTAGGGTCTGTGCTGCCATAGAAGTCCACAGCTCCCTGCTTCCGCAGCTTATCATACCTCCTCTCCCTTCTCTCGGGAACTCTAGGAGGCATCTCCTCATATCGAGGTACCGAGGACTCTCTACTAGCTCTTACCAATCCTTGGTCAACTGGTTGATCAATCTGATCACCTAGAGCAGATGACCTATAACAACAATAACTTCGATCATTATCTGCATTTCTCATGATATTTCACGCTTAATATTCTATATGTCCCAACAGATGCCAAACCATGCTCTGATACCACCTAAATGTAGTGCCCCCTTACTGCAAGGTACATACTGGAATGCCCGGAGGTCATTCCGGTACATATCTTACAATAAGGGTGAGCTACATTCGATCACTACATTCACTTCTCATGGCATGGTATCGTAATTCACTTATAAAGAATCATAAGAAAACCCACAATATTTTAAAGCCAACTTTTTCCTCATTTTGTTTCATAAAACCCGAATGTCTACATTTTGTCTTTCAACATTTTCTATATGTACATCTTCAAAACCTAATACAAAAGTACTACATGAAATAGGAAAATATACACAATCTAACTAATTTGTCTAAAAATCCCAACTGATCGACCTTTGAGTCATGACTTCTCTTGCCAATCACAATCTACACGGCTAGTAGAGCCTCTTAGTAGCTAGATTCATCTCTTGGTCCTGAAAAGGCAACGTTGCAATTTTGGTGAGTTTTGCGAACTCAATGAGGTAACCATCATCGATGGTTCACTCAATTCATGCAACACATCATTTTACATGACATATAATCACATACTGCACTTTACATACGTATCACATTTTCACTTAAGCATAGCCAAATTTGGCATTTCATTCCTACAAACATTCTTAACAATATGCATATGAAATGTTTATGAGACATTTTCCATTTATTACATTGTTGTCATCGAGTGCCTGAACTGTCCTGTATCCATTTTGGATATCGGGCTCATTAATAACTATCCCTTATTCGCTTGGGAGATACAGGGCTCATTCTACATAGTGAGCCTTAGGCTAGTGAGCCTTAGGCTCTTAATCACTTTTGAGCTCGAGGCTCATTTTCAGTCATTAAGCTTTATGCTCTGATCGATGACTACTTTGGTCACAATTGCCATTATCTGATTATGCATTCAGGTATGGAATGCATGTACCACAATCACTTACATTATAAAGCACTTAGGTCTTCACATTCACATTCAAGTAGCACTTCGATATACATTCCACATTCACAATCATCGGACCTTCTATCCGGAATCAACAATCAAACACATCCATTTATCATTCAAAGTATAATTTAAGTAAACAATAATTGAGAGAAACCATCTAGGTTACTCACTAATTGCTCCCGAAACTAATGTCTGGAAGATTCGACAACATTTGGAGGTTGACATTCCAGTTACTCCTCTATAACAAATAATATACACAATTTCACAATTTGTACAATCATAAGTATTCAATAATGCACATGTATGAAATGAATTATGTACGATGCACATTCATGATAATCCTAGATATGTTTCCTTTAATTTCATTAAAAAACCATTCCCTTATCAAAAATCATCTAAGTATAATTTATACTTAGGTTTATGCCTCACTAAAACCATTAAATTCACAATTCATTTCTCATTGAATCACTTCAGATTTTTCCACGTCACACTTTTAGGTCTACTGTTCACATCCAATTAGAAAGTGAAATTGATGTAATTTGGTCATACTCTCTTCTATAAAAGTGTTCTTCTAATTCTTATATTTCCATTGAAACAAAAATCACTCAATTGGGTTTAGTAATTTGGAAGATATGCCTCAAACATTATTGGGTTGTTCATATTCAAAAATAGTGTACTATGCACAACTTCCAACTGGAAATTCAACATCTTAAAGACTAAATCATAATTTGATTTATTGAGACCATTTGTAGGAATATATCTCTAGGTTACTCCAAATAAAAAATCTTCTCGTTTGTAATCCTATAGATCCAGATATAATCAAAATAATGAGGGGTGTTTAGTAAAACAACACCAGTTCACACCATCCCAACAAATTCTCTCACTTTAGTTCAATCAATCTTTATCAATTCAATTAATAATGCTTCAAATTTTTATGGATAGGTATAAAAATGTGTTATAAATCTATTGGTTTAAAAATCAAGTCATTTGGATGTCTAGAGAAGAAGTTATGGTCAAAAGAAGCAAGATTGTTCAATAAAAGACTAAATCCCAAATGCACGATTGTGCATTTGCACGATGGTGCAAATTTTTCTTCACCTCCAAAGTCGTCGTCATGCAAAAGCACGACGGTGCTTTTTGGCTAACCCTCAAAGTCACCATCGTGTTTTTGCACGGCGGTGCTTTTGACCTAAAATCACGAAGATGTTTTTTCACTTTTTCTTCTTCACCGGCATCTCAAATTCTAAACTCCATAACTTTTAATCCAGAACTCCAAAATTTACAAATTTTATATCAATGGAAAGCTAAATGAAAGATATACAATTTGATGAAGATAATTTTTTGTCAAAATATGCCTATATCAACACAGAAAATTCATGGAAGTTCATATTAAAAATTCAACTCTCTCCTATTATTCATTCCCAGAATTTTCAAACTTCCAATTTTCAAAGACCAACATTTCAAATTTTTATTTCTAGTTTTTCTACTCCATTTCAATCAACTCATTCACCATAAATTCATAATACTC
>JANVCQ010012264.1:0-13006 GCA_025531925.1 Erythroxylum plowmanianum | reverse complement strand
TTGAGAAAAATCAAAACCTAGCTCAAACCTCTCTTTTCTCTCTAAACCCACGACACTCTCTCTACCTTCTTTCTTATATTTGTGCTCTCTCTCTTCTTTTCTTCCTCACCAATGTTTTTGAGTTTTAAAGAGCAAGCCAATAAATTTCTCTTCCCATTTTGCCCCTCCTTCAAAGCCTTGAAGCCTTCCCACTTAAGTGATCTCCCCAAAATACCCCTTATGTAACTTATCACTTTAACTTTAATCCAATTCACCTATGTAACATAATCTCAATAACATTAACATGCTAATTAATTCCAACATACACTAATATAGCAAGATCCCAAGATTAATCTAATCATGCTCATTTATCAAGAAAAAATTTTGGGGGCTAACACACCCAAAATTTGCAAATATTTTCAGGACTCAAAAGAATACCCCGTTAGGCAAATCCCTACAACATACCAGTAAAGATAGAGGTTGGGATCAGTTGGCCTCTACAATAGTATTTCCTTTATTTTTGTTTCAAATTAAGTCTTCCGCAATTATTGTAACTTGTGTATCCGAATATTTCTGTTTTGAAATAAATTTCCAAATCGGAAACGTTTGTATATGGTTCTTGAAATGTAATGAAAATTTGACAAGTATTTTGTATTTGTAACGGGCCTAAATGGCTATTGAATTTTTTGAAGATTGTATTGCTATGATTGAAAATGTTTATGAAATAAGGTGGGCCCGATTTGGTTATCAATTTTCACACTTTATGTTTGTGGTTTAAAAAAAAGAACAAATTTGTAATGAAATTTGAAAGAGTGAGTGTTCGGATATCACCAATCGATGTCAGGTTTGGGTCTTACTGGAGTGGGGTGCTACAAAGACAGTTGAAGATTTAGGTTATAAACATGAGTTATAGTCGTAAATTAAATATACATACAAGTGAAAGAAAATCTGATTGTACAAAACATAATTAGAGAAATTCTATATTCAAATGCCAAAAAAAGAGAGCAAATACATCTGTAACATGAAGCTCAAACAGTATCTTTTCAAGTGAAAGAAAGGCTAGAGCCTGGAGAGGCTAAGGAAGCAGATAAAGAATACTTTGTGAGAGAGACCTGAAGAGTCTCTACAAGTGTAGAAATAATAATTGTAATGTTGAAGGATATAGTGAAATCTCAGACAAACTCTGAGGACTGGACGTAGCTCAAGGTTAAGGGTGAACCAGTATAAATCGCGGTGTCATATTCTCTAACCCTTATCTCTTTAATTTTCTTACTGTTAGAAGAATAGATAATAATTTCGCTGTTGCATTATTCATCAAATTAAGTGAATTGTTTTGTAATCGTCTAAATTTGTAAAGAAAATCAAAAAGATTTTAAAGATTAATATCATAGACAATTTAACACAATTCAACCCTCCTTCTTGCGTATTCTACATATTATACGTGATTTATATATTAACAAGTGATTTACTTCGGTTGGTATCAAAGCAAGGTTTCCAAGAAACACTGTTACAAAGTGAGGACAAAGATCTATGGCTGAATCACATATTTTTATAGTAGAAGGTACCTCGGTCTCAAGACCCCCTTCATTCAATGGTGAAGATTATCATTATTAGAAGGTTAGGATGCGACTCTTTATAGAATCCACACATATTGATCTTTGGGATATCATTGAAAATGGTCCATATACCCCAACAGATAACAAAGGGAATAGTAATTCTCGTGACCAATGGTCAATTAATCAGAAAGCTCACTTTCAATTAAACTCAAAGGCCAAGTTCTTTTTAAGTTGTGCTCTAAGTAGAAGTGAATATGATAAGGTTCATGGATGTGAATCTAGAATGGAAATGTGGGATACATTATCCATTGCATATGAAGGCACAAATCAAGTGAAAGAATCCAAGACTAGTATTCTTGTTCATCAGTATGAGTTATTCAAGATGAAAATTGATGAGACTATTGATCAAATGTTTGGACGATTTCAAACAATTGTTAATGGACTTAAATCTCTGGGGAGAATCTGTGATAGTCAAAATCATGTTAGAAAGATTCTCAGAAGTCTTCCAAAAAGATGGAGACCCAAAGTAACAACAATACAAGAGGCCAAGGATTTAAGTAAGCTAAAGTTAAATGAATTACTTGGTTCACTGAAAATCCATGAAGTAGAGCTTGATGCAAAAGATAAACCCAGAAGGGATAAATCTATTGCACTAAAGGCTAGTCAGAAGAATCAGAAGATACAAAAAAATAGAAGCACATCTTCAAAAACATTAAATATTGAAGAAATCAAGAATGATGATAATAGAGAATCTGATCAAGATTCAAGTGAGCATGAAGATGAACTATTCTTCATTTCAAGAAAAATTAGGAGGATGTTGAAAAAGAAATCAAGGGGAAGTAAAGACTTCTCTTTTAAAAAAAATAGCAAAGACGATTCAAAGAATGAGAAAAGTTCTATCGTCTGCTATGAGTGCAATAAACCAGGACATTACAAGTTTGCATGCCCTTTGCTCAAAAGAAAACAAAAGAAAATTTAAGAAAACAAAAAAAGCATGATGGCAACATGGGAAGATATGGATTCGTCTAAATCTAAATTTGACTCAGAAACATCAGAACAAGCAAATATGTACTTGGTAGCTGAAAGGGAATGCAATGATGAGGTAATTTCTAACTTTGATGATCTTCAGGATGCTTATTTAGAATTGTTAGAAGATTCACATGATATCTTAAAACAATATAGGATATTGAAAAAGAAATTTGTTGAAAATTTGAAGAACATAAAACTATTAGAAAAGGAAAACATCTGCCTTAAGAAACAAGTAGACAATATGAAAAATAAAGTAACTGCAGATATATTTGAGAAAATTAATTAACTAAAACAAAGGATTAACAGTCTCTCAACAAATTTATCGAAATTTACAGAAAGTACAAAAAGGATGAATGACATGATTGAAAGTTATAAACATCCAAATGATAAGAGCGGTTTAGGTTTTAATGATAGAAATACTATTTATAATAGTAGTATTCTTCATAATAGGAGTTTTGTTCCTAATAGAAAGAAAAAGAAACAATATTCTTATTATTCGATGAAAAAATGTAAGACTAACCCCAAAGGACCCAAGAAAATATGGGTACCTAAGAAGGATATAATATATACTGCAAATCTCCTTTCTTAGAAAAAACAAGCATCATAAATGGTACTTGGATAGTGGTTGCTCGTGACACATGACGGGAAGAAGGTCTATGTTCCTAGACCTCCAATATAAGCAAGGTGGATCGGTAACTTTTGGAGACAACTAGCAGGGCAAAATAATTGAGATCGGCAAAATTGGTAAAGATTCATTTTCATCTATTGATAATGTTCTGCTAGTTGAAGATTTAAAGTATAATCTAATTAGTATAAGTCAATTATGTGATTTTGGTTTTGAAGTAGCGCTTAATCAAAATTCTTGTGTAGTAAAAAACAAAGATGGTTCCATATTCTTTTCTGCCAAGAGACGAAATAATCTCTATAAAATTAATTTAGACGATTTGAAAAGTCAAAATATTTCATGTTTTATATTAATAGATGAGGAAAAACTGATTTGGCAAAAAAAGCTAGGTCATGTTAGCTTTAAACATATTTCCAAATTAGTTAGACATGATTTGGTAAGAGGATTACCAAAGATAAGTTTTAACAAAGATTTGTTTTATGAGAGTTGTCAAAAAGGAAAATAAGTTAAAACATCTTTTTCGTCAAAAAATCTTGTAACTTCATTTAGACCTCTAGAGTTGTTACATATAAATTTGTTAGTTCCAAATAGAACACTAAGTCTAGGTGGAAAGAAGTATGGTATCGTAATTGTTGATGATTTCACTAGATTTTGTTGGATATTGTTTTTATCTCATAAAGATGAATCTCTTAAGTGTTTTATAGTTTTATCCAAAAAGTTACAAAATGAAAAAAGAAATTTCTATTGCTGGAAATAGAAGTGATCATAGTAGAGAATTTGAAAATGAAAAATTCAAAATGTTTTGTGAAGAGAATGGAATTTTCTATAATTTTGCTACTCCTAGAACTCCTCAACAAAATGGAGTTGTAGAGAGAAAGAACAGGATGATTCAGGAAATGGCAAGGAATATGCTTTGTGAAGTGAATCTTCCTAAGTACTTCTGGGCAGAAGCTGTAAATACAACTTGTTATATTCAAAATAGAGTATTTTTGTGACTTGTTTTAAATAAAAATCTATAAGAATTGTGGAAGGGAAGAAAGCCAAATATATCTTACTTTCATCCTTTTGGTTGCAAATGCACTATCTTTAATATAAAAGAAAAGTTGGATAAATTTGATTCTAAGATCAATTCAGGAATTTTTCTAGGTTATTCAATTACTTCAAAAGCTTATAGAGTTTATAATCTTATTTCTAAATCTGTTGAAGAGTCTATGCATGTAAAATTAATTTGGTGATGATTCTCATCTAGATAAAAGAGACGATTATGATGATGAAACTCTATCTGCTCCTTTAGTTAATAATCTAGACGTGTCACCACTAGACGATCCACCTAATAAGGTAGAAGATATTTCTGAAAATTTTAGTTTAAGAAAAGACTAGAAATATAAATCTTCTCATCTAGAAAACTTGATTATAAGAGAAACATCAGAAGGAGGGAGAACCAGATCTAAATTTAGAAGAGAGGCAAATGTAGCTTTTTTTTCTAAATTAGAACCTAACAAAATTGATGAAGCTTGGATTTTAGCTATGCAAGAGGAGTTAAATCAATTTATATGGAATAAAGTTTGGTCTCTAGTTCCTAAACCATACAATAAATCTATTATAGGAACCATATGGTTATTCAAAAATAAACTAGGCGAATCAGGAAAAGTAAACTATAACAAAGCTAGATTAGTAGCTTAAGGCTATAATCAACAAGAAGGAATAGACGATAATGAAACATATGCTCCTGTAGCTAGACTAGAAGCTATTAAGATTTTGCTTGCATATGCTGTTTTTCATAATATAAAACTATTTCAAATGGATGTGAAAAGTTCCTTTTTGAATGGTTTTATAGATGAGGAAGTTTATGTAAAACAACCCCCAATTTTTGAAGACATTGATAAACCAGATTATGTCTATAAACTTCATAAAGCTTTGTATGGATTATGTGCTTGGTATGATTGTTTGAGTTTGTTTTTAATTAAAAATGAGTTTATTAGAGGTCAAGTAGATAAAACTTTATTTAGAAAATATATCAAAAATGATTTTATAGTTGTACAAATATAAGTAGACGATATCATTTTTGGTGCAACTTCTAAAAATTATGTTCAAAATTTGAAAATATTATGAAAAGTGAATTTGAAATGAGTATGATGGGTGAATTAAAGTTCTTTCTTGGTTTACAAATTAAACAAACTGAAGAAAAGATTTTTATTCATCAACAAAAATATATCAAAGAACTTTTAGTCAAATATAAAATGGAGAATGTTAAACCAATGTCAACTCCTATGCATCCTTCAATCCTCTTATCTAAGGATGAAGTTGGTAAGAAGATTGATTAAACTCTTTTTAGAGGAATTATTAGTTCTTTGCTTTACCTAACTGCAAGCAGACCTGATATGTTGTTTAGTGTTTGTTTGTGTGCAAGATTTCAAGTAGATCCTAGAGAATCTCATTATATTGCTGTCAAAAGAATAGGTTCTACTGATCTTTGCTTAATGTATGAGAAAGGTAAAGATTTCAGGTTAATTGGCACTGTGATGCTGAGTATATTGGAGATAAGATTGATAGAAAGAATAAAAGTGGAGGTTGTCACCTTCATGTTCGTAATCTAATTTCTTGGTCAAGCAAGAGGCAAAGTTCAATTGTTCTATTTACTGCAGAAGTTGAATATATGTTAGCTGCAAGTTGTTGTTCAGAGGTGTTATGAATTAAGTATCAATTAGAGGATTATTCTTTCCAAGAAGATCAGATTCTAATCTTTTATGACAACACAAGTGCTATTAATCTCTCAAAGAATCAAATACAACACTCAAGGCCGAAGCATATTGAAGTTAGACATCATGTTATAAGAGACTATGCACAGAGAGGAATCATAAATCTACAATTTGTTGAGACGAGTCAACAATGGACAGATATCTTCACCAAAACCTTAAATAAAGACAGATTCAAGGAAATTAGATGAAACCTGAATATGGTGATGTTAAATGACCATTCGTCTGACACTCCATGATCTAACTGATTCTTCTAGAAGAAGTTGAAAAGTCATAAGTTTTCAAGTTAAATAGTAACGGTAAGTTACAAATGGTAACTTTTCAAGAGTGTGTATAAAAAAGAAATCATCTCAAAATTCTGAAGCACATTACACTCTAGAATTATCTTGAAAAACTTCGAAACCGACTTGTTTAAAGTGCTTTCAACAAAGACAATCCAACTCTCTGTTCCAAACTTCAAATTCTTCTCATTTCATATCCTTATCTTTTATATACTAACCTCGCTTCTTTAAGCGAAATACATTTATGTGTTTAGTGTTTATTTTTTACAGATTAAAAAAATGCCGAAATCTCATGTCTATGGGAAACTCGTCGATTTAACTTTCTTGAAGAAAAATCATATGGATATCGAATCGGAGATTGAAGCAGTTGGCTGGAAGAATTTCTTCAACATTTGAGAGACTATATATCTGAATGAAATATATGAGTTCTGGAAGAATTTGAAGGTGGTAGACAACACCTTGGTATCGATGGTAAATGGGTTGTCGATAATAATCACACAAGATTCTGTTGAGAAGGCTATTGGGTGTCCAATTATCGAAGCAAAACTATTCAACAATGCATATTGGATCGCTCAAAGTCATATAGACAAAGCCAACATTGATCGACAACTATATGGATCCAATAATCTAGGAGTCAAGAAGTCTTCAACTCTCATTCCGAAGGCTAAGGTTCTTCATTCACTTCTTCTCCATTGTATCCTACCAAAAGTAGGATCAAAGGACCTAGTGACAATGAATGATGAACATTGTTTGTTTCATCTACTTACTCACTAACCCGTTATTCTTTCGTTATTGATTATGATGTACATGATAAATGCTAGGGAGGATTATCATGTGAAGAGTGGTTCTTTACCTTACGGTAGGTTGTTAACAAGATTCTTAAAAGAATCTAGAATCCTACTTGATAGAGGAAACATAGTAAAGATGCATTTTAAGAGTGTTATTAGTGCCTCTAATATTCACAAAATGGGAATCAAGACTGAAGCTAAAGTGGATTTAGATTTCACACCGATACTGAAGACTCAAGACGACACTTAAGTAAAAGCTGAATAAGACAAAGTGTCTTATATAGACTAGACGAAGCATAACACTAGACGAAACTTAACACCAGACGAAGCATACGAATTCTATACATGAAATTAATGAATATTCTAGAACGTCAGTCAGTTAGTTGGATTTAGTTACAGGACTCAACTAATAACGGTTTTTAGAAGATTCAATAAGCGGATTTCTCGAGAAGACAGTTGAAGATTTAGGTTATAAATATGAGTTATAGTCATAAACTAAATATACATACAAGTGAAAAGAAAATATGATTGTATGAAACAGACTTAGAGAAATTTTGTATTCAAGTGCAAAAGAAAGAGAGCAAATACATCTGTAACGTGAAGCTCAAACAATATCTTTTCAAGTGAAAAAAAGGCTAGAGCTTGGAGAGGCTAAGAAGGCAGATAAAGAATACTTTGTGAGAGAGACCTGAAGAGGCTCTATAAGTGTAGAAATAATACTTGTAACATTAAAAGATATAGTCAAATCTCAGACAAACTCTGAGGACTAGACGTAGCCCAAGGTTAAGGGTGAACTAGTATAAATCGCGAAGTCATATTCTCTAACCCTTATCTCTTTAATTTTCTTGTTGTTAGAAGAATAGACAATAATTTTTGCTATTGCATTATTCATCAAATTAAGTGAATTGTTTTGTAATCACTTAAATTTGTAAAGAAAATCAAGAAGATTTTAAAGATTAATATCTTAGACAATTTAACACAATTTAACCCCCCCTTCTTGTGTATTCTACATATTATACATGATTTATATATTAACAAGTGATTTAATTCACTTTTGTGCATAGTTCTCCATCATATACCCTATAAGAAAGGTTGTTGACCTTAAGTGGTGATTTTTTTAAGGATTTTCCAGTGTTACCTTCTAAGGTTTAGGCTCTAAAGCTTAATGAAAGCTCCAAATCATCTACTGATTGTCCTCCTATAACAATATTCTCTCCACCTTCACCTACCTCCTCTCCAATCCCCACTCTTGCCTTATATTTGTAGCTATCAACCCTGAAACTACATGAAAAAAAAATCATGTCTTTAAGTCATTGGGCATTCAAATCCATATTTAAAACTCTCCTACGATCCCTTAAGCAACACTGAAAGTTCTCAAATAGTTACACTACCTTTAGCAGCATTAAAAACAAATGCTGAGCTCTAGAATGCAACCTTAATTTGATTCCTCTATATAGGAGAATCTCCTTGCCTTCTATGAAATATGGCAATGAGTAATTGAAAATATTTAGGATTCAAAGACATGCTTATAAATGATCAAGACATCTTCCTCTTTAAATTTCATAGTAAATCAAACGCTAGCGCTTGGCATGTGGAAAATAAGCCATTGCTTCTAAAAAGTTAGACGTTAGGAATAAATTGTGAAGAGATCAAACAATCCAATATTCCTATATGGATGTGCATTAATAACATACCTTTGGAGTACTAGACAACTTCAAGACAACCAAAGGTAGATTATTCAAGTTTAATTTCTCCCAAGATTTGAAAGATGCTGATAATATTCAAATTCAGAATGAAAAAGTAACAAAAAAAGAATCTAACAATATTGAACATACCATATTAGTAGATCATGGTGGAGAAATTGACATAGATGAGAATGAATAGCCAAAAATTGATAAAAACTTTTAAGAAGTAATAGTTGATAACAATACCACTAGCACTCCCACTAAGGTGGCTTGGAACACTATCATTTGTAAAAATGAAGAAACATGCTTCATATCTGCTAGTAAGAAAGGTTCAGTAGAAGGAAAAGGTGTTCACCTAAAGACCAAACCTCATGATCGTCTGAACATGGAATGTCAGGGGTCTCAATTCCCCTGAGAGAAAACTTTTATTAAAAGATTTCATATGGGAGAATAAGCATATCCTACTAGGTATTTAACAATCTCAAGTTAGACAATGAAACTCTAATGTTTTAAGATTTTTACTAAGTTAGTGGAAGCGAACACAAAACTATGATGCACATCCCAATTGAAGAATACTAGTGGTATATAATGAAATAAGGAATTCAATCTCCAACTCCATAATTTAGGACCATATCATCCATTTAGAGGTTCATTGGCTGGAGAATAATGTTAACATCCATATATCCTTCATCTATGCTTATAAGTATTCATTTCAAAGAACTGCTCAATGGTCTAAATTTAAAAACATTTCCACTTTGATAAGGGATCCATGTCTTTTATTAGGTGGTTTCAATGAGATAAATCTATACTGAGCACTCGAAAGATATAATTGCTCACAAAACCTTATGTGAAAAATCAAAAAAATTGTCTTAATGGCATTCAAGTGACTAATCTCCCTTATGGAGGGAACTTCTTAACTTAGAGTAATAAATAGGAAGAGAGTACATTCATTAAAAGGAAACTAGGTAGAAGTTAACTTGGAGGGGATTCAAGAATTTCCTCAAACCCAAGATACCTTCCCATATAGCTTTTTAACCACTCCCCTATACTTGTCTCCTTAAATAGAGCCAGAAAAACCACCAATACCCTTTTAAGATTCAATAATTTCCTTACTAATGTTGGGCTTTCATATAATGGTGGAAAAAGGGTAAAATCATCATGTTAAGGGCATTGAGCAATTCATTCTCATACCGAAGCTTAAAAGAATCAAGAAGGAAATCAAACAATTTCATAAGAAAAAAACCTTGGATCAAATTCAATCAAAAGTCTACAGTGGTCCTGCTTCCACTTAGCTTAAAACTTAGGAGAAACAAGCTTTGCAAAATCTATCCCAAGCCTTAACCTTTCATCACTCTTTGATGAAACAAAGATTTAAGGTGACTTGGTTGCAACATGGAGATAAGAACTCTGCTTTTTTCCTTCAACAATTATCTCAAAGCAAGCCATTAAAAGGATTGTATCCATCTGTCATTCAGGTACTATCCTAACATCCTAATATAACATTATTAAAGTAGTT
Source organism: Erythroxylum plowmanianum (assembly GCA_025531925.1). Lineage (NCBI taxonomy): Eukaryota > Viridiplantae > Streptophyta > Magnoliopsida > Malpighiales > Erythroxylaceae > Erythroxylum > Erythroxylum plowmanianum. The sequence continues at coordinate 2,791 of JANVCQ010012264.1, read as the reverse complement.
AAGGAGCACATCTCTAATCATTTGAATTCTACTTCCAACTATCACTCTTCACCAACATTGCTACAGGAGATTATCTAGGACTAATTGTCTCCTTAAAAGATCAAGTTTCTTTCTAAACTTATATTTGTTTAATTGATTAACAAAGTCGTTAGATCCCTTCGTATAAAGAAGGCTCCCAGTCTAGAAGGATTCAATGCCAATTTCTTTCTCAAAACATGGAACATCATTAATAAATTCATAGCGAAGGCAATATTGGAATTCTTTAACAAGTGCAAGTTGATGAAAGAAATCAACATGACTTTGATCATGCTATACCCTAAGGGAAAAAATCCAATAAAATTTGGTGACTTTCAACATGTAGCCTTTTGCAACATAATCTAAAAAATCAATTGCAAAGTGTTTTTGTTAAAGAGATTAAAGGCTATACTCCCAAATCACATTGATTATAAGAAAAGGGCCTACATACTTGGTAGATATATTGGTGATAATACATCCATTATACAAAAGCTCCTTAAACATTACATAAGGAAGGGAGGTCATAAGAATTATGCTATGAAATTTGATTTCCAAAAAGCTTATGATATGATGGATTATTCCTTTTTAATTAATATATTACATGCTTATAGATTTCCACTATTCTTCATAGCATGGATACAACAATGTGTAAGCACTATATCTTTCAATATCCTTGTTAATGGTGAGCCATTAAAACCTATTAAGGGTGTGATAGGAACCAAATAAAAGGATCCACTTTCCCCTTACATATTTTCATTAGTAATAGAAGTTCTCATTAGTAATAAAAGGATCCACTTTCCCCTTACATAACAGTAAACCATTACTAGCTTCTAAGTATCCCTATCTTCTCAGCTAATCCTAGCTAGGGACACTATAAACCTGTGATTGACAAGATCCTCAACATGATCAATAGCTAGAGTCACAGAGAACTATCTGTTCTAGACAGATCTCATAGAATCAAATCAGCCCTATCCTCTATAGTTGTATACTTGGGATGCCATACAATTTTCCCTTGATACATCAATAAAAAGATAGACAGAATCCTTAAAAATTTTCTATAGTTTAGTCACAGGCTAGAATCTAAAGGGACTAGAGTGAAGCGGTCTAGAATATGTCTACCATAAGAATAAAGAGGATTAGGCATTGTGGCTACGAAACTAATAAACTAGACCCTTCTTATTAAAAAGCCCTAGAGTTTGATTCAAGATAAATAGTCTTTGTGGGTTAAGTGGGTGAATATATTTTACATCAAAGTGAAATCCTTATGGAACTTCAAAATCCCTAGAAATGCCTCAATATTGACAAAATTCATTAAGAAAAATAGGGACAATATGAAATAATAATATGAATACCAAGTTGATAATGGGGAATCCTTTAACTTCTGGTTTGATCCATGGTCCCCATATGGTACTCTCTATTATATTTTTGAGTTAGAGGGATTCAAAATTTTTATCAGATAGGATGCTAATGTAGCTTATGGTCCAAACATTATAAAATAGTGCTCTAATATGAATTCATCATCAAATGTAGTTTAATTTCTATTTATATTCAACTTGGAAAGACATGTAAAGAGGCCTCTAGATATTTCCCTAACAATTCGGCTAGGCTTATTTACTATTTGGAGCAACTTGAAGACAAATGGCACCAGGTAGTATGGTGCAATAATCACAATCTTAAGATTTACACATACTAAGGAAAGCTTTCAAATTAAGGTTATCCATGTTGGATAGGGGTTAAATTCCTCCACAACCCTAACTAGTGCATCCTTTGTAGGAACCATACAGTGAATGCTAAGATCTCCTTTTCTTCCTATGTCCCTACTCTAACAAAATTTAGAGATCTATAATGGTTTTTTGTGGTATATAATCCACCTACATCCTGGTCAATAATAACAGAATGGAGCATACTACCCACTCACATGCAAGAAGGAGATAGTTGGATAATTTGTATTGAATTAGCTTACCTTGTTGCTAGCATTTAGTTTGAGAGAAATAATAGAATCTTCAATTACCTTTCACATACAATAAATGAGACCATATGGAGCATTGTGATCAAAATTAGAATGCATATTAGCTTCTACAAAAAAAACATAAAATTATCAGCAAAGCATATGATAACTAGCAGTGAATACATTTGTTATGTAGCTTGCTCTGAATAGACAACTTCCTTTGTATTAAGGTGAAGTTTAAACGAAGTCAACACAATAGCTACAGGATAGCAAACAAATAGAAACAATACGAGTCAAAAGATGGTGAGCGGAGAAAACTAAGTTTTAGCAATGAAATAGCAACTCTTGCATGGAGTACGGATTGTAACCAATGGTCAAATCAAGTCTAATGATTCTTTCTTATATAAGCAACACGTGGCCCTCAAATATATTTTGGTTGATTTATTAAACAAGACGACTTAAGGTGTTACTTAACTTTGCATATACATTGGTTTAATGTTGATTGTAAGCTAGTTAATGATGTACACTTGATATTATTCTTTGAATGAATTATGTATTTCTTAAAAATTAATTAGGTTTTCTTGTTTTGATTAAGTAGTTTGTAGGATTCTCATTATTAGTTTAATTTGTTTCCTTCATTTTAGTCTTTTAGATCTTATTTTGTTACTTGAGATTTGATAGAGTTTCATAAGCTATGAAGCAATATCACTCATATCATTTAGAGTAGAAAAGATTTCACCATCTGATTGAACCCAAGTTTATCTTATTAATTGGCTACACTTTCATGGTTGTTAATGCACTTTTTGACTCTTAATTCATGATTTTTGT
>JANVCQ010012250.1:0-13008 GCA_025531925.1 Erythroxylum plowmanianum | reverse complement strand
TGCCGAGATATAAATCAATACTCCTAGCCCGTCCCAATTTACCAAAATACTCTTCCCATCGGTGATGGGATGTTACAGTAAATATGCTCTAAAGATACTTGAACTCGCTTGGATTATGTCTAGACAAATAGAGGTGGGAGGTCGGGCAATGAAACGTAGTGCGTAGGCCCTGAAAGGAGAAGGAAGGCTAGAATGCCAACAAATGTCTATTATTGAATTCACCCAACCCAATAGTCCCCCCATTTTTAGGGAAACGTCTAGTGCCAAAGTCATTGAATGAGTAAGTCACCAATCCCTCAAACGAACCATATAATATTCTTTATCTGTTGGGTTTCGAAAAAATGATTTGAATTTGAGAATTTCGTTGAATCTAAGATACGAATAGTGAGTTTAATGGTAGATCTATTCACTCTATCAATAATTGAGCTAGACCTGGTGTATCATAAGGGATTTGCCATTTTTTATTGATTCCTACAAATTGGATCAAAAATAATTTTTGAATAAGGTATTTAACTCCAGGGATGAATCGAAAAAGAAATCTTTATTGGTTCTTCCTCTTATATTTTATGAAGAGAATGAATCTTTTTATTGAAGGATCAGAATTAAAAGGGTCCAGATCTCTTGCGGGCTGATACGACCGGAAGAATTCCTCTTTGGATGATAGCTACTGTAACTGGTATTATTGTGATTGGTTTAATAGGAGTTTTCTTTTATGATTCATAATCGGGATTGGGATCATCCCTGTAATAATAATAAGTGGATGAATGTCTACAAAAAGCTTTTTCTTAGTAGGTGTGATCTGTTGGACATAGATCCAATTTTTTTTGGCTTTTTTTTGCTTTCCAACAAATGAACGAAAGAGCCACTTCAAATTAAGATTTCGAAATGAAAGAATTTTGTTCTGTCAAAATATTGGATCTTTTGAAAAAAATTGACCGACTGCCCAAGTTCGCAGATGCCTTTGCATCTTCTTAACCCGAAATGGCTGGAAAGAGAAAAGGTTCCTTTTGTAGGGTACTCCCGGGAACAAATCCAGTATGATATATGGTAATTAATATAATGATTATGAATGTACAGATAATAGATAAATTTTCTCATATCTTATTTATCATATTATTCTATTTAATCATATTATTCTATATATTATATATAATTTGTATATTATATAGAATTTTTATAATATATAGAGTTTAATATATATAATTTCTATTTAATATATATATAATCTATATAATTATATAATAAGTAGAATTATATAATAAATAGAATATATAATAAATGGATTATGCCAATTTTTATGTATATAACAATATTATAGAACATATATATATTTATTATAAATATATTATTATAAATGGATTATGATTATTATAAATATATAAAAATTTAAATATATATGAATTATATAAATAATAAATAGAAATCTTTTTCCATTTTTTCGTCTGTGAATTTTTAATGAACTCACCTTATTTGTCGACTCTATACGATCTAATATTTCTATCAAGCATAAGTTCTAGTACAAGGTTTCGAATTTCTGAATATATTCCCTCTTTGTTATTTGTGAGTCATCCGTGGTTAGGATCGACCTAATCCGACCCATTATGCATACAATTCAACATGCCAACTATTAAACAACTTGTTAGGAACACAAGAAAACCAATCAAAAATGTCACTAAATCCCCCACTCTTGGGGGATGCCCTCAACACCAAGGAGCATGTACTAGGGTGTATATGCGATTCGTTCAAATCGTGGGCTAGAACAAAAGAAAAGAAACTTTTTTCCATTCTATCCTTTTATGCGAATTAAACTCTTTAACTTTTTATTAATTAACAACCTACTTAGGTAAATTAGTTATCATATTTTCAACTTTAAATTGAAGACATATTAAAAAAATGAAGTCCTTTCTTGAATTTTCTTTTTAATTCCCAAATTGGAATAAAAGAATTGTAAGGAGGGGACTTAAAGTCTTGGCAATCTCACAAGGACTACTTAGCAACTAGCTTGAAAGAAAAAAAGGAAACACTCCTGAAGATAAAACTCGGGTCTAATAGTTCAATACTTCACTGAAAATAACCAAGCTTGAGTTCTTATATATGCTCTGATGGAGATTAGTCTAAGATGCCAAAAGCATGTGTCTTTAGTAAGACCATCAAAATGTTTTTTGCTTGATCATTAGTTTCCTCTCTTTTTTGTTGTAAAAATTAAGGTAGGACCTTAGTGTTTAATAAGAAACAAAGCAACCTAAGTGAAACTTCACAAAGCTCTTCACCCAATATGTTCCATAATATTCTTCAATGAGCCTTTGAAAACATATTATATAAGCCAAAGTACTAGACATGTCATTTTCAATTCGATCAAGTCACCATATTCTTTAAGCAGCAGAAGAAGCTTTACCTGAAACATGCCCATCACTTTCATCAATCTTAACCAAGAGAAAGAAACAAGAAAAAAGAAAGGGTATTCAATTGATGGGGATAGCAAATGCAAAACATAAGCTTCGAGGAGCACTTTCTTCTAGAATTCAATTGTCTTCCTGGCTACATCAAATGTCCCAAAAGGATTCGACCATCCTATGGATGGTCTTACCTTACCTTGCAATGAAGAGTTCTTATAGAACCTGCGAATATTTCTCTAACCAAACAACACACACAAGCACACACAATGAACTGAATATAGATGTATATATTTCTTGATCACAATTGACCTGAAAATAACAAAGACATAACACTAGAATTCGAGGTTTCTAGCTCCTCCAAGCTTTTGGCTCAAATCACGTAATACAAACATGCATGGCCTCTCCCCTTATGTAGCCCACACTATTTTATTCCTTTAACCAACTAGCTAACACTTTTGTCTCCTTAGACAACTTTACCCTCATTTCTAAAACTTGACAGAGCTACCCCTTACTCTTTCTTATCATTAATAGCCCCAGTACCCTTGGACCTTTTCCTTTGATAAGTAAATTTAATTTTTGGATTATGGGTGGTAACATTAACAATCCCCCCCATCAGCTGCACCTTTTCCTTAAGGTGGAATGCTGGAAATTGTTGGTGAATGAGGTCATACAGCTCCCACATTGCTTCTTCATTCGATAGCCCCTCCCAACTAATTAAAACCTCCTTAATTTTAGACTACAACCTAGTTCTCACTCTCAAAACAGTTGCTGGTTGGATGAATAACTCCAAATTAGGACTGAGATTCCTTGGCCAACTTGCCGTCTGTTCATGGCCACGAGATGCCTTTAACTATGTAACATGAAATATTAGATGTATTTTGGATTATGTCGGTAAGACAAGTTTATACTACCCTTTATACTACTAAAAATGGCCCACAAAACTTAGGAGACAACTTCTGATTCAATCTCTTAGCCAAAGATTGCTGTCTATAAGAGGCTAACTTTAAATAAACGCCATCTCCTACTGCAAATTCAATGTCCCTCTTATGCACATCAGCCTTTGCCTTTATATATTGCTAAACTGTCACTAAATGGTTGTTTAACTCTTCTATCATGGCATCCCTATCTTGCAGCAACTGTTCCATACTATCCACCACAGTTTTTTGCATTCCATATATTAAAATCGGTGGTGGTTCTCTCCTATAAACTACCTTGAATGGTGAAGTCCCTAGGAAGGAGTGGAAAGAGATATTATAGCAGTATTTCACCCAATGTAGCCATTTATACCATTAAAAAGGCTTATCTATAGTAAACCAGTGAAGATATGCCTCTATTATCCTGTAGTGACCTCAACTTGACCATCTGACTGAGGATGGTGGGCTGAACTTCAGTTTAGTTAAGTTCTCGCTAGCTTAAACAAATCCTCCCATAATTTACTCAAGAAGACCTTGTCCTTATCTAACACCAGAAATCTCAAAAGACTATGGAGTTTGACAATTGCTTTGGTAAAAAGTGCTGCCATAGATCTTGCCGTATAAGGATGTTTTAAAAGAACAAGGTAGGCTAATTTGCTTAATTTGTCCACTACCACTAGGATGGTGTCATAACCTCTAGATTTCGGTAACCCTTCTATAAAATCAAAGGATAAATCCCCCTAAATTTGATTAGGAACCGACAATGGTTGCAGTAGTCCTGTAGGGGTAAAAGCTGCATATTTCTACTGTTGGCAAATGGCACATTCTACTATATTCATAACCACCTGTATTTTCATCCCTTTCTAATAAATTTCTTTTTCCAAATTCTTGAAAGTTTTTATGGCATCTCCTGACCTGCTAAGTGAGACTCATTTGCTTCCCTTAAAAGAAGGGGAATATATTTAGAATTTCTACTAAGCACTAACCTTCTATAATATATTAATCTACCATGCACCAAGGAAAGAGGTAGCTTATTGGTACCATCTTTAGAGACTTCAGTCTTCAGATCCTTCAACTGACATTCCTCTTCTACCTCCTGCAAGATGTCCATTATGTTAACCCCTTAAGAAATTCCCATGAGCTAATAATCTATTAAATCCCACTCCTTGATAAGCCATCAGTAACCTTGTTACTCTTTCCTAGTTTGTACTTAACCCTGAAATCATATCCCAGCAGCTTAGTAACCCACTTTTGATGATCTACCGCAATCAATCTCTACTCTAATAAATATTTGAGGCTCTGTTGATCAGTTCTACTGATGAACTGTTGCTATAGCAAGTAGGGTCTCCACTTTTTAATTGAAAGGACTACTGCCATGAGTTCCCACTCATAGACTGATTTTCCACGGGCTTTATATGATAGCGACTGGCTGTAATATGCGATAGGCCTACCGTTTTGCATCAACATTGCTCCTAAACCGATCCAGAGGTGTCAGTCTCCAAAATGAATGGCTGTTGAAAATTAGGTATAGTCAAAACTGGCAATGAACACATAGCAGTCTTTAGCTGCTTGAATGCAATTTCAGCATCCTCTGACCATTTGAACCCATCCTTCTTTAATAATTGTGTCAACAGCAGCAGTCAGTCTCCAAAATGAATGGCTGCTGAAAATTAGGTAGAGTCAAAACTGGCAATGAACACATAGCAGTCTTTAGCTGCTTGAATGCAATTTTAGCATCCTCCGACCATTTGAACCCATCCTTCTTTAATAATTGTGTCAACAGCAGCAATCTTCCCATAATCTCTCACAAACCTCCTGTAATACCCTGTTAGCTACAAATATCCTCTTAAGTTCTTAACGCTTTTAGGTCTTGGCCAATCCCATATAGCTTGAATTTTGTTTGGATTTGCTGAGACCCCCTTCCTTGAGATAACATGTCCCAAGTATTCAAGCTCCAATTTAGCAAACACATACTTCTTCATATTTTCATATAATTGATTCTCCTTCAATATCTCCAACACTTCTCTCAAATGATCTATATGGTCTTCTAAGGTCTTATTGTAAATTAATATATCATCAAAAATACTAACACAAACTTCCTCAAAATCTTGCTAAACACTTTATTCATCAAAGCTTGGAAGATGGCGGGAGCATTAGTGAGCCCAAATGGCATCACTAGGAATTCATAGTGTCTATGGTGTGTTCTAAAAACTGTTTTTTTCAACAACTCTTTAGTTCATTCTGATTTGGTGGTATCCAGACTTTAAGTCCAGCTTAGAAAACACCTTAGATCCATATAATTCATGTAATAGTTCATCTATCATAGGTATAGGGAATTTATCTAACAATATAGCCCCATTTAAAGCCTTATAATCCACAAAAAACCTCCAACTATTTCTTCTTTTTGTACTAACAAGACAGGACTTAAGCAAGGGGTGAAGCTAGTTGAATTCCTCCTACTGCTAGTATCTCCTCCACTAGTCTCTCAATTTTTGCTTTTTAATATTGAGGATACCTATAAGGTCTGACACTTATGGGTTCTACCCCTTCTTTTAAATGTATATCATGCTCTATATCTTTAGAGGGTGGTAGCCCTTTTAGCATATTAAAGACTTCTTCGTAACTACCCAATAGAGACTACACACCATTAGGTAATAAACCCGACCCCTTGCCACCATTCTGCTCCAAAACACAAATATGTATCATGAACAAATTATCCTCTTCTTTAGTTTGCTTCATTAAGGTTTTTAAGCCTATCAATCCCCTGGTAAGGCTTGGATCCCACCTTAATATTACCCAATTCTTGTTTTCTCAGAATTTCATGGTAAGTTATGCCCAATCAGTGACTACCTCTCCCAAAGTCTGTAACCATTTGACTCTTAGTATCAAGTCACATCCATTAAGGGTCATGGGCAAATATTCTTCGGTTATGATGTGCTGTTGTACTTCTAGTTGGACTTCCCTGTAAGTGCCCTTGCCCTTCACAATTTCACCATTTCCCATGACTACCCAATACCCCATTGTATCCTCTAATTTTAATCCTAATTGTTCCAATAACCTCACGAAAATGAAGTTATGTGAAGCCCTCGAGTTTACCAAACAAACTACATCTAATTCCCCTACCTTCCCCCTCATTTTCATGGTTTTTAGTATAGTAAACCTGTTACAACCCAAGGAGAAGTATCAGACCAAGAGAAAAATCAAGGCCCAAAGGCAAGGAAGAAGAGCTCTTGCATTCATGTTAAACCAGCAAAACTAACTAATTACGTGTTGTAGTGAGCTGGAATAACATGAGAATACTGACAAAAATAATTATAGGCCAGATGGATTCTATTGTAACGGTCTTGGCTATTTAATGAAAGGAGCCTCGTGATTAGAGGTAGGAATAATTTCAAAGAAACTTCTCTTCACCTAAGTTCTCTTCTTCCCATTCTAAATTCTTGGTTACTGGTTCCCATCATCTGGTGCTTTCATTGAGTCTGGATCATGGCAGAATGGGCAACAACGTGGTATAAGGCATTGCAAGAATCAATCAACACATTAGCCAAAGATTTTTGTGAGATGCAATCCACAATGAAGCAGCATTCAACAACAATGTTGCAGCACTCTGAAGAAATTGCAAAAAATAACTCTGTAAATGAAATGATTCAAAAAAACATTAGAATCCATGTGTCAATCACTTGCAAGGTTAGAAAAACAACCATCCACGATAACCTATTCCCCACAACCACCATTGTTACCTACACCTATCACTCTAAGCTTACCAAGCAGCTCCAGTGTAGTTCATGCTTCACAATGGAACCAACTAGAGCAGACACAAGCACTAGCATGAAAACCGAAGTTAGAGATTCCAGTGTTTACAAGAGAGGATGTAGCAGGGTGGATTTTTCAGATTCAACGTTTCTTTGACTATCATTGCACCCCTGAAGAATAAAAACCATCTATTGCATCCTTTTACATGACTAACCATGCACTCCAATGGTATTAGTGGTTAATGGCTTCACAACAAATTCCAAATTGGAACGAGTTGGTTTGTCACTTAGAAATAAGGTTCGAACCTTCCCCTTTTATTAATCATGAAGCCCAATTATTCAAGCTATTTCAAACTACTACTGTGAGTGCATATATGAAAGAATTTGCTTCTCTGTTCAACAGAATAACTAGACTTATTCCTGAAAGTTTATTGAACTATTTTGTTTCGGGGTTAAAGGAAGAAATAAAAATGAGCTATACCTTTTGAAACCTCAAACTATGGCTGAAGCAATTGGCATGGCAAGGATGGTCGAAGATAAGCTTGGAGCATCAAAACCTTAGACACATTTTAGCCCTCCCCATTGGATAAATCAACCCAACAAAAACAATTTCCAAAAAACCTACCCAGCACTACTACCACCATTACCACCTAAAATGCCTATCAAACGGTTGACTACTACCGAAATGGAAGCAAGAAGAGCTAAGCGATTATGCTTTAATTGTGATGAGCAATTCTCAGCTGGGCATTCTTGTAGGAGAACATTCCATTGTCTAATAGCTGATAAAAATGGGAATAATACAGAAGATTCACCTGACACTGACGTTTGCACAGCAGAGGAAGAAACCCCTGTAACTGACGTACCCACTATATCCTTACAAGCACTAGAAGGATATATCATTTTGTCTACCTTGCGACTCAGAGGTATTGTACTGGGGTGGCCTATATTGATATTGATCGAAAGAGGATCAACTTATAACTTCATGCAAGAGAAGGTGGCTCACTTTCTGAAATTACCAATACAACAGTCAAGACACATGAATGTGACTATTGGTAATAGGGAGAGCTTGAAATGTACGAGATTGAGTGTGCAAACTCCAATCCAGGTAGATGATCACCTCTTTCCAATTTCCAATAGACCTTTACTTACTACCAATTTATGGTGCATATATTGTTTTAGGGGCTCAATGGTTGGCTACGGTGGGACCAGTACTATTTGACTACAAAAAATCATGGATGAAATTGGAGAAGGATGGACAACATATTACCTTGAAGGGAATCCAACAAGCGTCAACGTCATCTATGACCTTTGCCCAATTCACTCGTAACTAAAAAACTGACTCCATTTCTTCTTATTATCACTTAATAATAAATCCTGCAGGTATAGAAATAGGGGTGAGAATTGGAGATGGGGCATCACAAAAATTAAAGGAGGACCTGTAAAAACTACTTCAGAATCACTCAACAATCTTCGAAGTACCTAAGGGCTTACCACCATTCCAGAAGGTGGAGCATAAAATTTCTTTGAAGCCAAGATGTACGGCCATACCAGTATCCACATGTGCAGAAGATAGAAATCAAGAGATTGGTCTATGAGATGCTGAGTGAAGGAGTAATTCAACCAAGCAATAGCCCTTACTCATTGCCAGTAATTTTGGTAAAGAAAAAAGACAGTACCTGGAGGTTCTGTGTAGATTACCGTGCTTTAAATTTAGTGACTGTGAGAGATCGTTACCCGATTCCAACTGCAGAAGAACTCTTTAATGAGCTCAGTGGGGCAACCATTTTCTAAGCCCGATCTTAGAGCTGGCTATCATCAATTGAGGTTACACCTAGCTGATATTCAAAAAATGCCGTTCAAAACACACAACGGGCATTATGAATTTGTTGTGCTTCCATTTGGCTTGACTAATGTACCATCGGCTTTCCAATATGATTTGAACGATTTATTCCAGGCAATTCTAAGGAAGTATGTACTTGTCTTCTTCAATGACATATTAGTCTACAGCCCTACAGAAGCACTCCATTTGCAACACCTTGATCACGTTCTTCAATTGCTGAAAGAGAAACAGTTTTACGTGAAGCAGACAAAGTGTGAGTTTGCTTGCACCTCAATGATTTACTTAGGGCATGTTATATCACCAAGGGGGCTTTCAGTGGGGTGAGGATAAAATAGCGGTAATTAAAGCATGGGTTACCCCAACTAGTGTTAGAAAATTGAGAGGATTCCTGGGAATTGCTGGATATTACAAGAAATTTGTCAAAAATTATGTTTACTTGCAGAACCATTGACGAGGTTACTAAGGAAGGAAACATTTGTGTGGACAGAAGCAGTAATCCAAGCTTTTCAACAATTAAAAAAAGCTTTAATGATTGCACCAATATTGGCTTTACCAGATTTTGGCCAACCTTTTACAGTACAAACAGATGTCTCAAGAACAAGGATTGGAGTAGTGTTAACTCAAGGAGGACAACCAATTTCCTTCTATAGTAAGTAACTTCCTCTACATATGATATCAGCATCCACATATGTGTGAGAGATGTATGCCATTACCATGACTGTAAAACGTTAGAGACAATAACTTTTGGGCACTAACTTCAAAATTGAGATAGATCACCAACCCTTAAGAGCCTTGATGACACAGGTAATTCAGACACCAGAGCAGCAGTAGTGGATCATAAAGTTGCTAGGGTATGAATTTGAGATCATTCATAAACCTGGGAAGGAGAATGGGCCAGCAGACGCATTATCTCGAGTTCATGGGGAGTTGATGGCGTTGAAAATTTTGAAACCAATCAGTCGGTTCCTAGCTACCCTGCGGAGATTTATCACATCACACCCACCAATAATGTCTCTATTCAAAATAATTGAGGATAGCCCAGACGAAAAATAGAATATAGGGTACAGGATGGAATTATCTTGTTTAAAGGGCAGATTTTTGTCCCTCCAGAATTAGGCTTATAGGATATTTTGTTCAGAGAATGCCATGACTTTGTCATAGGGGGACATGCTGGAATGAAGCAAACAACTGCACTAATCTCCTCCTCCTTTTACTGGCCACGGTTGAGGCAGGATGTAGAGGCTTATGCCCAACAGTGTTCGGTCTGTCAACAGGTGAAGATTGGAAATCAAGCACCACAAGGGTTATTACAACCCTTATAGATACCTCAATAGGTTTGGGAATCCATCTCTATGTATTTTATAACCCACTTACCAGTTGCCCAAGGAAGGACTGTGATTTTTGTAGTCGTTGATAGGCTATCAAAGTATGCCCACTTCATCCCCCCTTCCTAATAATTTCACTACTGCTTCACTTGCAGAAAATTTTATGAAGGAAATTGGTAGACTGCATAGATTTCCTAGGGATATTGTCTCTGACAGAGACCCGATGTTTATAAGTTCATTCTGGAGGGAACTCTTCAAACTTCAAGAGACTCATCTTTTTACTAGTTCGGCATACCATCCTCAATCCGATGGGCAGACGGAAGTGGTGAATCATTATCTACAAGACTACCTACATTGTTATGTGACAGACAACTCGAAGACATGGTTAAAATTTCTACCTTAGGTAGAGTATAACTATAATACATCGGTGCATTCTACTATTAAGATGACACCATTCGAAGCAGTTTACGGACGGACACCCTCAAATCTTTAGCAATATCTTCCAGGAAGTTCAAAAATTGATGCCATAGACACCTTGTTATCTGAGCGATCTCAGGTCCTGTCTCAAAGAAAACTTGGCCAGAGCTTAGCATCAAATGAAGCAACAAGGAGACAAGCATCAAACAAATCCTTGAAGTTGGTGCCTAATTATTCGTGAAGCTACATCCTTACCATTAGCGTTAGGTCATGGGCACTAGATTTCACAAGCTGTCAAAACCTTTTTATGGACCCTTTGAAGTCGTTGAGAAAATTGGATTGGTGGACTACAAGCTTAATTTACCACCGACTTCCCGCATACATAATGTTTTTCTCATATCTTTGTTTATGGAGTGTAGAGGGGATCCAGCCCGACAATTGTTACCTTTATCAGAGGAATTTTGTCAAGGATACCCATTAATTGTTCCTTAAATAATTTTGGGTTATCGGAGGGTCTATAAAGAGAATCAGTTTTCAACACAAGCCCTTATCCAATAGACAAGCTAAACGTAGTCAGAAGCTACTTGGGAGGATGTGGAATAAATCAGGAAGTAGTACCCTAATTTTATCCATGAGGACAAGGAATTTTCAAAGGAAGGTAGTAATGTTATGACCCAAGGAGAAATATTAGCCCAAGAGAAGAATCAAAGCTTAGAGGCAAGGAAGAAGAGCTCTCATATTCATGTTAAACCAACAAAACCAACTGATTGCGTGTTGTAGTGAGATAGAATAACATGAGAATACCAACAAAAACAATTATAGGCCAGAGGGATTCTATTGTAACAATTTTGGCTATTTAATGAAAGGAGCCTCGCGATTAGAGGCCAGCATAATTTCAAAGAAACTTCTCTTCTCCTAAGTTCTCTTTTTCCCATTCTAAATTCTTGGTTACTGGTTCCCATCACAACCCTACTACAGAACTAACAACCAATTCGGCACTCTCTTCCCTCTCTTACTCACTCTTGGTCTCCAACTCCTCATCTAGCACTAAGAGGACCTACAGTTGTTTATTCTTACACCGATGCCCTAAAGTAAACTTTTCATCGCACTTAAAACACAATCCTATAGTCCTCTTATCTTGCCATTCAAAAGCTGATAACCTCTTAAACCTAGTATCCCTACCATTCTTCTCACTTCTATCTCCCTCTCTGAGAGCCTATTTTGCCACGACACTCCCTCTTATCTCACTTATCCTGCCTATGCTACTCTGTCTACTATACTTATAAATCCTCAACTCCCTGTTCTTCTCCTCTATCCCTATCGTAATTTTAATTATTTCAGTCAACCCTCTAGGCTTAAGCAAATTCAATTCATACCGAATTTGGTGTTGTAATCCCTTATTAAAAGTACATTTCATTACCTCTGGTGTTAGATCTCTACAGGCAACAGCCAGGGTCCAAAATCGTTTCCTATACTCGAGAACTGTACCCTCTTGTTTGATGGATATAAACCTTTGACATACACTACCTTTGTGGAGTGGACAAAAATTCTTGAGTATCATACTCTTCAGCTCTCTCCAATCTGGCACTGGGCTAGTATCTTCAATGTTTATTTACCACAACAATGCTTCCTTGTCAAAGCTCAACGCAACCAACTCCACTTTCTCCTCTTCTGTGTACCTCTCGGAGGCAAAAATTGTTCCATATAATTAATCCAAGTATCTGGGTCTTGTCCCTTGAAAATCGGCATCTCAATTCTTCGTGGCTTGCAATCTGGTGGTCGAGGTTCATCATCTGGGTATCCCCTTCTCCAACGTTCCTCTAGGCAATTCATTTCTTCTCCCTGGTACCATCCTCTATCTTTTAGCTTGATTCGTACCTCTTAGTTATGTCGCTCATTCCTTCGCTCATATTCATCCTCTAGCCTCCCTTCCCTTCTAGTTTCCTTACCTTCTAGATCACCAATATTCCAAAATTATTCCCTAATTTCAATTTTAGTAACCGGGTCATGCCCAATCCGTGACTGGCCCCCTTCAAATCTTGATCAAGCATTTGGATCGAATCCGGCCCACTTTTCTTCTACTTTATCATGGCTCCTTCCTTTTCATACGAATGCCTCCTCCTTGGTCTCATCTCTTCAACCTCTCAAGCACAGGAGGTTGCACAACAGAAGGGATCAATTTATGAAGTTCAAGAGAAAAGAGATCACTCCCTCTTTCTTCTGACGTGGAGTCTGTCTCCTGGTAAGCAGTTGTGGTCAATCCTTCCTACTTCCCTGAAACATGGACAGAAAACCTTTTTCCAAGATCAAGTGAATGTAATCCAGCATCCAAAGAATTCTTTTGCAACTTATATTTATGGCAGG
>JANVCQ010012212.1:0-13010 GCA_025531925.1 Erythroxylum plowmanianum | reverse complement strand
GTTTTGATGTTTGATTGTCATGGGCACGCCACCCTTGTGGGATGATGCCTAATAAGGGTTCATGGAAATAACCCTATGGGTTTACAGTCTCGCTTCATGATTTTGCAAGAGTTGGGTTTCGGCAACGATGCCCAAAATGAAGTCTCCTTGACCATGATCGATTCCTTTTCTTGCTTTGATACCACAACTATTGGGAACCATTTCCAGAACCCAACTCTTGCTTTGATACCATAAGTATTGGGTACCCCGCCCTCATAAGTCACGTGTCTGACGTCCTAAATGACATCTGAATGCGTATCCTACAAGGGTGGCGAGCCCCCACCAGGACAAAACATCAAAACAACTCACTTTTCCTATTTCCGAATAGATTTTTGGGAAACCTAAAATAGGAAGTTCAATTTGACTTGTTCAAAACATTTGTGGCTCTATGTCTCTAGTTTATTTAGAGACAAGAATCATCTTATGTGGAGATCTCATAACAAAGTTATGATTGAAAGAATCAAACAGGGTTTTGACCTCAATCATATTGCACCTGTCTTGGGGAAATTAGCATAACTATCATTTGGGATATTAGATTAAGATCATCTTAGAACGTTTTGATAGAAGACTTTGAGATCTACTATAGTGCCCCTTACCCCAGGATACGCACCTAGACGCCCGGAGGTTATTCCGACATATATCCTATGATAAAGGTACGCTATGTTTGATCACTACATTCACTTCATATGGCATGGTATCATAATTCACCTATAAAGTATCGTACGAAAATCACAATATTTTAAAACCAACTTTTTCCTTATTTCATTTCATAAAAACCCGATTGTCTACATTGTGACTTTCAACAATTTCCATCTGTACATCATTAAAACCTAATACAATAGTACTACTTGAAGGAAGAAAATATGTACAATCTAACTAATCTATCCAAAAATCCCAGCTAACCGACCGTTGAGCCATGACTTCTCTTGCCAATCACAATCTACACAACACTAGAGCCTCTCAAAAGCTAGAGTCGTCCCTCGGTCTTGAAAAGACAACGTTGCAATTTTGATGAGTTTTGTGAACTCAATGAGGTAACCATCATCGATGGTTCACTTAATTCATGTAATACATCAATTCATATCACACTTATTTCACAATTATGCATTTCACATGGGTAACACATTTTCAACTAAACATAAGCAATTTTTCATTTCGCTCTATCAAACATAATTAACAAGATGCATATGAAATGCTTATGAGATACTTTCCAATTGTTACGTTGTTGTGACTGAGTGTCAGAACTGTCCCGTATCTATTTTGGATACCGGGCTCATTAATAACTGTCCCTTATTCGATGAGGATACAAGGCTTATTACACTTTGAGCCTGAGGCTCTGAAACATTTGTGGGCTCAAGGCTCATTTTTATTCGTTGAGCTTTAAGCTCTGATCATTGGCTACTCTGGTCACAACTTTCATTATCTGATTATGCGTTCGTGAATGGAATGCATGTAACACAATCAATCATAGTAAAAAGCACATAGGTCTCACATTCACATTCATTCATTATTCAAAACATAATTATAAGCAAACAATAATTGAGAGAAACCGTTTAGGTTACTCACAAGTTACTCCCGAAGCTAATGCCTGGAAGTGCCGGCAACGTCTGGAGGTTGGCGTTCCAATTGCTCCTCTATAACAAATAACACACACACATATATCACAATTTGCACAATTATGCATGCTCATAAATGTACATGTATGAAATGAATTATGTACAATGCATATTCATGACAATCCCGGGTATCCTTCCATCAATGTCATCGCAAAACAATCAAATATCGAAACTCACTTGACTGGCATTTGTTCGTAAGGTTTATACCACAACAAACCATGTGAATCCTAACGAACCATTTCAGATTTTTCTCCAAACTCTAACTCTAGGGTCTACTATTCTCGATCATTAAGATAATGAAAATAAAGAAATTTGACAGTACTCCCTCATATAAAAATGATCCTCTATTTCTTATCTTTCTAATAACACTAAAAGCATTCAATTTGGTTCGGTAGTGTGAAAGTTATACTTCGATTATCTTTAGACTGCTTTTACTCCGAGACAGTACCCTATACTCAACTTCCATCCACAAATTCAAGCTCTTAGAGTCCGATTTAGGATTTAATTTCTTCACATAATTTGTATCCCTATGTTTCTAGTTTACTCAAATTAAAAATTATCTCATTTGGAACTCTACATATCAAGATATCATCAAAATACTGAAGTATATTCAGTAGAATACCATCAGTTCATATTACTTAAGAGCACAGTCACTGTACCCGTCCCACTCTTTTCACTCAATATTTCTCAATTTGATTCAAAGGGCCATGATTTCAGGTAGAAATGTAGAGCAATGTCTTACGAGTCCAATGGTTCAAGAATCAAGTCATTTGGATGTCTAGAGAGGAAGTTATGACCACAAGAAGAAACTATGTTTATGACCTCAACCGTCTTACTTTGCTTCGTCTTATATGAACAATAACATCATCTTAGATGAACCGTAACATCATCTTAGAACTTCGTCTTAGAATGTACAGTAGTTTTGTCTTAGAATGTACAGTAACTTCGTCTTAGAATGTACAGTAACTAAGATGATGCAACATTACAACTTGTAATGCTCGTATCTCTCAACTCCGATATCTAAAATTTACAAACTTTATACCGTTGGAAAGATAAAGAAAGATCTACAACTTAGAATAAGGCAACTTTATCAAAATCTATCTAGATTAATCCAGATTTTCCTATTTTACATTCAGCTCCCAACGTAGTGAACCCAGTTCTCAACTTCATGAAATTTTGAGACTCTTACAGACAGAATTGAAATTTGATATCTTCATACGAAATGTAGCCATATAGCTCTAGGTTAATCCAAATCAAGAATCATCTTGTTTGGACAACTAGAGAAAACGTTATGGCTAAAAGACTGAAGTATATTCGGTGAACATTTTCCAGATTTTCAAACTTTCAATATTTTACATCTAACTCATCTTCTACCTAAATTCTCTCTTCCATTACATCTCTATAACACATTATACAACATTAATGATCAATCACAATGATACAACATGACGTTTACAAAGATATTTCCTCATTTGAGACTCATTCTAGCAATACCCATAACATTTAAAGCATAACTTACTTGGTTTCACTTCAAATTCTTCACAAACAACACTAGCTCTAACTCTCAAGCATCACTTGTTCATCAACTTGAAGGAGGTAAAGATAGGTCTTTCTTAGGGTGGAAGATACAAATAGCAAAATGGCTTGGTGTAGGAAGGAAAAGAAAGAAATCTCTTAGAAGGGGTTAGAAGAAAAACTCTGCGTGTGGGAAGGAAACTGAAAGAAGATAACTATAAAGAATGAATCTAGACATATAACTTAACTTTTCAACTGTCAGGAACAGTAACCTCCATCTTAGCAAAGTACCAAGCCTAAGTGACACTTGTCACTTTCCTCATATCTAAGCTCTAACTTAGTTCCTTTTGAAACTAATTCCCTTAACTTTCATCTTTACAACTCAACTATCTCCAAATCTTCTTTTGATTTCTATTTCCTATTTTCTATAATTTCCAAAATTTATTTCTAAATTCACCAAAATTTTCCAAAAATTTCACATCAGCAATTACACTCTCCAAATCAATTTTTCAACATATACAACCCCAATTTTCAATAGAACCCACATTTATAAACAATTTTATCGGGAAATGTCAATGAATATATGTACAATTTGGTTCATGTGTAAAATTTTCACTATTTTCATGTATGGGTATGACACATTATGGATGAGCATGAA
The DNA here is from genome assembly GCA_025531925.1 of Erythroxylum plowmanianum. NCBI lineage: Eukaryota > Viridiplantae > Streptophyta > Magnoliopsida > Malpighiales > Erythroxylaceae > Erythroxylum > Erythroxylum plowmanianum. Next base: position 9,182 of record JANVCQ010012212.1, on the reverse strand, counting down.
AAGAATACATTTCTAAGCTCTCATTGATCACTCATATTTACTATTCTAACGTCCCCGCAGGTAACGGCATGTCACATCTATAACTTTTATGGAAACCTTGAATGTAGATTATATCATCTGAATGGTCAAAAATGGAGCAGACGATATGATCAGACAAATAGTGTACAGAAGAAGAAGTTTTGATCACATAAGTAGAAAGCAGACGAAGCAAAAAGCAAATGAAGTGAAAAGCAGACGAAGCGAAGTCAACTAAAGACGATGCAACTCTTAAGACAAAGCAGAGTTAACTTAAAACGAAGCAAAGTCAACTTAAGACGATGCAACTCTTAAGACGAAGCTGAGTCAACTTAAGATGAAGCAAAATCAACTTAAGACGATGCAACTCTTAAGACAAATGATGTCATCACAGACGATACGTCTCTACAGATGATACATCTTCACAGACGATATGACATCACCACAGACGATACATATTTACAGACGATATCTATACTCCTAAGCATCTCCCCTTCTAAGGACCATAAATCTAGAATTTTCCTCAAATTTAGAACACGAATTTTACATTCATCCACCAATGTACTGCACTAACTTCGTGACAAATTTCAAGATTCTTAAATACAGAATTTAAATTTGATGTCTTCATGAGAAATGCATTCATATGTCTCTGGTTTAAAAGAAATCAATAATCATCTCCTTTGGATAATTAGAGAAAAAGTTATAGCTAAAAGACAGAAGCATATTCAGTGAATATTTTCCAGATCAACTACCTATTTTGTTTCCAAATCTTTCCTTAACACAGCTCATACCAAGATCACCTTTTCTACTTCATTTACTCCTCATTCTTAACTTCATTTCAAATCAATATCATCCATAAAGAAATTTATAATCCATGATTAATCATGAACACCAATAACAGAACATACACATATGCACATATTCTTCATCAACTTACTACGCAAATTCAACTTCATTTTTTCTTTCATTTTACTTCTAACTTTTACCTTAATTCTTCTCGTTTCAAAATCTCTTATCCACCAAAAACACCAAAGCAAAACATGAATCTATCCATATTTCTCATTCACTACTTTACTCTTGTCTATCATTTCTTAGTTCAAAATTTTTCATTCATTTGTTCTTTACTCATAATTAATTACCAAAATTTCTCATTTAATAGTTCTATTCTTCTAAAAAAAGTTTGGGGTCCAACAAATCTTCTGTTCTCAACCTGGTTTTTAATCGTTATCCACAAGAAGATTGCAGATTTTGGGCACATAACCTGCTTCCAAACTACATCTGCCCACGAGATTGCAACCACTGGGGCCATCTCTATACTATAAGTTGACTTGTTAGTGAAATCACCGCTAACACGAGCAGTCCATTTCATCTTATCCATTCTAGTGTCAGTAGGCAATTCAAAAAAATAGCTTTCCAATAAATGAAAAAACCTAATATTGTTCATCCTATCCCTCTCCTAGATGAACCTTTCAACTTTCACTTCCTTAGGAATCCTACTTCTTAGGACTTGTAATTCATTTTGCAACCATAAGAGACTAAAATCAATCTAGTTATCAAACCAAAAACTTATATCTTTGCCATTCCCTACCCTATACATCATATAGGGATAAATCTTCTCCCCAAGATTCAATAAACTCTTAAAGATCCAAGAATAGCCTCTGTTCAGTTGAAGTTGTCAAAAACTTTGGACAGAGAGACGGTAGGTTTGCACCCATTTAACCTACGGCGATTCCTTATTAACAAATAATCTCCAAATCCTCTTCATTAGCAAGATCCATTGTAATTTGGTAATCGATAAAACTCCTAATCCCCCCTGGTGTTTTGGCAAAATAATTTCATTCCAATTGACCTTGGCCCCTTTGCACTTTTCAGTATTACCATTCCATAGAAAAGATTTTAGCAACCTTTTCATTTCCTTAATCACTCTGAATTACCACATGAGTTGCCTAATGGATATGCATGCTATTCAAAACAGACATAATGAGGGTGGCTCTAGCAGCTAATGATAAAAACCTGTTCTGCCAAGCAAAAACTCTAGCTCTCAACTTCTCTAGCAATGGCAAGAAATCTAAGAATTTTGGCTTACCCGATATAATTGACACTCCTAAGTAACGAAAAGTAGTTGCCTACAAGGAAAAACCCACCATGTTGCATATCCACCCTGGATTTAAAACATCAGAGGAAACATAAACTCTGCTTTTCTGCACATTTATCGTCATCCCTGACCATCCCGAGAAAGTGTTCACCAAGCACATCATCATCCTTGTAACATCCCGTCCCCATATTAAGGGTTAGAACCTCGATTTCAATAATAGAGAAAATAGCAATGTAAGAGTTAGAAAAAAATTTTACATTCCATGCTCAGCAGAATGTCAGCATACATGCATGTGAATTTGAACCTTTGCACACATGAAAATAATTGTACATGCACTCTTTGACATTTCAGGTATATTAAATAGTAATGAGATAGATTAAGGATTGTGGTTATAGTGAATGAGTAGAATAAGTGGAGTAGAAAGACTAGAAATAAAATTTAAGTGTTAGATTTAGTGAAGGAAAATACGTTGGAGAAGCTTTTTGAGAATATATAGTATGGGAGTTTTTGATAGTGGAGCAAAAAGTTATGGTCCTTAGAAAGGAAAATGCTTAGAAGTGTAAGGATGTATTGTCTGTAAGGATGATTTGTTTGTAAAGTAGTATCATCTGTAAAGACGCTTCGTCTGTGATGATGTCATATCGTCTATGATGACGTCATTCATCTTAAGACATTTGCTTCGTTTGTCTTTCGCTTCATCTTAAGCGTTGCATTGTCTTAAGTTGAATTTGCTTTGTCTTAAGTTGACTCCATTCGTCTGCGTATTGATTTGTCTGCTTGCCGCATTCGTCTACTTATTGCATTCATCTACTTTATGCATTCATCTACTTTTTGCTTCGTCTACCTTTGGCCATTCGTCTACCTTTGATCATTCATCTGCTTTTGGTCATTCGTCTGCCTTTGGCCATTTGTCTGCTTTTGGTCATTCGTCTGCTTTTGGTCATTCGTCTGCTTTTGGTCATTTGTCTACTTTTTGCTTATGTGATCGAAACTTCTTCTTCTGTACACTGTTCGGCTGATGCTATCATCTGGTCCATCTTTGATCCTTCAGACGATAGATTTTGTCTCCAATGTCTTCATAAAAGATGTAGATATTAAAGACCTCTTTGAAATCGTCCTAATATGATCTCAATCCGATATCTTTAGAGAGAGTTGTGTCAATGGTAAAGTAGCTTCTGTGTACTATTCATTTTGTATCGTCTAGCCCAAATTTGACTCTCTAGACGATAGAATTTGCCTTCAAGGTCTTCAGGAAAGTTATAGACCTATAAGTCCTCGTTCGAACCATCCAACAATGATCTTGATCTGAGACCTATAGTGAGAAGTTATGCTAGTAACCCCAAAATAAAAAGGTTTATTATGATTGAGGCCAGAACCAAATTGAATGATTTTGGAGCCAATGGAGACATAAGACATAGGGGAATATGTTTTTAGAAGAAAGTGTTGCAAAATGACTTCAGTATTGGGGTCAAAAAGAACATGTAAAGTTGACCCGAAATGATGTGTCATAGGAAAAATCTGAAAGTGAGTAAGGGGTTATCAATTATGATTACAGTGGTTTTATTAAGTCATAAACTTAAGTGTAAATTATACTTAAGTGAGTTTTTAATAAAGGAAAGTGGATAAGTCGATAAGAATTGGACAGGTGTCCTGGCTAAAATTAAGATTTTTATTACCTTAAAAGACAAGTTGTTGTCCTTGTCTTGATCTTTTCTCGAAATTTCTTTCTCTATAGCTCCTCCAACCCAGTGCTTTTCGTCAAATATTCACCAAAGTTAAATCTTACTTGTCTTTGTTTGTCCCCACTTCCACTCTGATATTTCTTTCTTCTATTCCAAGAAAAGCCAAGCCTCCCTGTGATGGTTGAAGATTTTAGAGTTTCAAACAAGTAAGCTTGTTATGATTATGTAGTTTTGGCATGAAATGAAGCATGCATCATGTTAGCTCATTGTTAAATGGTTAAGAACTATGATATTCTAATTTGCTGGAAAATGAGTGAGGAGATTTAGTGTGCCATACATGGTGATTTTCTTTGGATTAATGATTGAAATATTATGGGATAATGTTAAACCAGTTTTGAAATTGAAAGATCAATGAAAGTGTGTATGATGATGTTTAGAGCTGAGAAAGAAAGATTTAAGTGATAGCTAGAAGAAGAAGGTGAAGCTAATGCAAAGGTTGAAAATGCAAAAAATGTGATGAATAGTGAATGTTTATGCTTTTGATGATTTTGAAAAATGATAGATGTTGATTAGGTTGTAATAAATAAGCTGAAATGAAATAGGAATGAAGAGGAGATATTATGAGTTAACAGAAAATCGATAGTGATACATATTATATATATATATATATATATATATATATATGTAGAGACTCTGATTCCTCTCCACTAATCACATACAGGAATTTTATTGAAAAAATTAGTGGATAAGTTAGTGAAATCAAATTAACAACAAATTGAGTTTGTGAGTCAAAGAAATGATGAGTGATTAAGTCATGAAATTGGTAAAGTACCCGAGATTGTCATTAAGCATGCATTGTACATAGTCAATTTATACATTCGTGCATAAATAAATGCTTATATGTGTGCAATTATTGATGAGAACGCAATATGTGTTTTGCATAATGGTGATACAGGATAGAACCTTCTCATTCAGGCATTTCCAGAATTTGGAAGCAAATGCTAATTTGGAGCGTACTGTAAGAAGACCGAGATGGTCTCACTTTATTGTTTGTTATTTGAATTTTGTATTAATTGACTACTGAATGATTATATGGATGTGATTAATTGTATTAATTTTTGGACAAAAAGTTCGATGACTGTGATGATTGATTTGGATATTGAAGTACTACTTGTATGTGAATGAGATGAACTAAGTGTACATAACTTAATGATAAATGTGTTTTGAATGAGCATTTGCATGTTAGTGAAGTGTGATTCTCAACTTAAGGTTGAATGCTGGACTACGGTCTGATGATATGTGAATATGATTGAATGGGATCATGCAATGTGATTGATGCATTCTATTTCATGAATGCATGAAACATAATAGAGTTGTGACTAGAGTAGCCATCGATCAGAGCTTAAAGCTCAACGAGTGGAAATGAGCTTCGAGCTCAAAAGTGAATTAGAGTCACAGACTCAACATTTAATGAGCCCTGTATCTTCCAAACGGATAAGGAACAGTTATTAATGAGCCCTATATGGGACAATTTAGACACTCGATCACAACAAAGTAACAAATGGAAAGTGAGTCTCATGTGCTCTACATATGCATAATATAAGTGATTAAATTGTATTGAATGTGTAATGATGTGAATTATGTGTTATGTAATCGAGTGAGCCATCGATGATGGTCACTCATTGAGTTCATAAAACTCACCCAAAATTTGCCATTATTTTCAGGATCAGAAGAATACCCCGTTAGGCCAACAGAAGTATACCTACATCATACAAGTGAAGGATAGAGGTTGGGATCAGTTCGCGTATGCATTACATTTCCTTATTTTGTATTGAATCGAATATTCCGTAGCTTTTTGTATAAATTTGTATTTCGAAATGACTAAAGTGTTTTTGTATTTATGAAAGGGCCCAAATGGCTATAGGAAATATTGTTGACTGTCTTGTGTTGATTTGAAAATGTTTATGAAAGAAAGCGGGTTCAAGCAGATTATGGATTTCCAGAAAAGTGTGTGTATGTTTGTATTTTAAAAAAAATTTATACCGTTTTCTAATTGATTGAGCGTGATAGCACACTACCCTCGTGGGGCGTGGACTCGGCTATCACCCATTGATGTTGGGTTCAGGTCTTGCGGGAGTGAGGTGCTACAATCCTTATGACATGAGGTTCAGCCTTGCAAAACAGAATCACATCATCAGCATACGACAAATGTGATAGTTTCAGGTCCCTACATTTGTGATGGTATTGAAACAAACCATTACTTTCAACAAGTTTTCAAATAAGTCTAGATAAGCTCTCTATAGCTAGAGTGAATAGGTAAGAGGAGAAAGGATCCCCTTGCCAAATCCCTCTACTATTAATAAACGGTTTTGTTAGAATCCCATTGACTAAAACACTCATTGAAGTGGTTTGAATACAATGAAGGATCCAATGGCAAAATCTATTAGTCCGATGGCTTCCAAGCAATCTTTCAAAAAATCCCAACTAATAGTATTGTAAGCTTTTAAAAGGTCTATCTTCAATGCACAACTCTTAATCTTTTTGTCAGTATGATATTCCCCCAACAACTCTTGAAGTAACAATATATTATCCCCAATGCTTCTTGAAGGTAAGAAAGCTCCTTGTGCCACATTCACCACCTTGACACCACTGTTTTTAATCTTTCTACCAGTGGAGTGGTGATAATTTTATAAAATGTCGATCAACAAAAGATTGGTTGATAATCCGTGATCATCTCAGGTCTATCCTTCTTTGGAATCAAACAAAGTATGATTAATCTCCTTCAGTAATGATCCAGATGCAAAAAACTCCAATACTGCATCAGTTAATAAAGGGCTCATTATGTTCCAAGTTTGCTAGAAAAACCCTGCCAAAAAATCATCATAACCTGATGCTTTCGAGCTATGTAACCAAAAAACCACCTCTTTCACCTGTTGAGCAGTGAATGGGGCGTTCAGCATTTTCTGAATATCTTCACTAGGTCATAACTCGATCACATTTCTCACTCCAAAACCATTCTGTTGGACTTCTGTGCTTTTCATTAGCTTGATAAAATAGCCTAGATATGATCAACAATCTCCTTTTGTAGAGTTATCATATTCCCCTCCCCATCTTTTAGAACCGTGATAGTGTTTGCATTTATGGGCCAACACCAATGCTTGGAAATATTTTGTGTTCATGTCACCTTCTTTAAGCCAACTATGCTTCACTTTCTATTTGGAGATTGAGACTTGCAATTTAAGAGCTTCTTGATAGTTCTTCATACAGTCTGCTTCGAGAACTTTTAAGCTATCATTAAGTGGATCCAAATAATGCCTTTGTTGAATCTCTATCAATGCTTTCCCCAGCTCTTTTACATCCCAATATCTGCCTTTACTAAATTCTTTGATAGCCACTATTGCTAGCTTCAGTTTCTGCATAAGTTGGAAGGCTTTATACCCTACCAACTCTCTTTTCTAAACCTTGCCAATCACTTCCATAAATCCTTCAATCTAAGTTAATCTGTTGAAAAATTTGAAAGGGGCCCCTACCTTAGGACCATCACACATCTGTTGAATGAAAATAGAAGCATGATCGGAGAACATTGGTTCACCAAATAGTGTCGAACCTCTAGGGAGAGAATTGAGCCATCTTTGATTTACCAAAGCTCTATCTAATTTTTCCCTTATAAACAGGTTATCCTTCTGTTTGTTTTCCCAGTAAACCATCTACCAAACCCTCTAAGATCCACCAAATCAATAGTTTTCATCAATTGAGTAAGTTCTTTCCTCGTTCCCACATGAAAACCCACAACACCTTCCACTTCATATGATTTTAGACAGCAATTGAAATCACCTAAGGCCACCCACAGACCTTGCATACCCGCATATATAGCATGCATCTTCTCCCACAACTTAACTCTTTGAAACATAAAATTTGAAGCATAGATAATTGTAACCTTAAAATGGAACTTGCCTATTAGCTAGTAGTGTAAATGTATGAATTGCTCACCCATCTTGACAACATGAGCCTCCACCTTATCCTTATTGAACCAACACAAAATCCTACCATTATAGTGATAGGTATGATTAGAGAAAAATTTCCATCTAGGTCCCAAAAGAGCCATCCCATTCTGAACCGCACCAACCTTTATTTTTGTTTCTTGTAGTCCAACCAAAATAGGTTTCTTGTTTGATACCACTTCCTATACCAACTGCTTCCTAAGGAGGTCATTAAGGCCCCTTATGTTCCAAACTAGAATCGACATCTAGTGGGCAAAACTAAAAAAGACACTCAGGGGGAATGACCCCTTTATACTTTTTCTTCTTGCCTTTTTTCCTACCCATGCCCTTTTTAGAATTAACCACTGTATTCTGACTGGGAGCACCTGCATCTATGTTTGATTCTGCTTCCTTTTCTATAGCAGTAACCAGTGCTATACATTCTTTTTCAAGAGAATTCATATAATTAAACTCCCTAGGTTAATACTATCTTTTAGCCAATTAATCCACCACTACCCTTATCTATCTTATTGTAATTAGTTGCATTAGGAGAATTCAAAGGCTCCCCATATCTAACACTGTCATTAGCGTATTCCTCATCCTCATGAGGTATCTCCATTTCATTTATCAAAACATTGGAACTCTCCAGATTATTACCAGGCATTGCAACATCTTCAATATTTTGCTTACTCAAGATTAAAATTCCTCGCTGCACCACCATTGCCAAGTCATCCACAATCGTCTCATCCCCATTCTCATTAGTATTCTGGCCATTTATTGGCACTCTCACTTGTCCCTATGACATACTTACATTATTCACTCAATTGTCATGCCATCCAGATTTAAGGATTTTTCCAGTAGCTACCCATTTCTTACTGGAAATTAAGGTCTCTAGAGGTAAAATATAGAAATTTCATCTTTTACCAACTCATCTGTTTCTCCAAGACGAAGAATAGGCAAGGTTTTTGGTAAAGTAGCAGACTTAGGAACTTTTATGCAAATCTTCACATACCCGATCCTCTCCATTGCTGCCGTTTGAGAGTCCAAGCAAATAAGTTTGCCCAATGCACTTGCCAAATGGCTCAAGCCTTCCACCGTCCAATACTCCATCACTATTCCATGAAACTAAACCCACAAAGGAATAGCTTCAATTGCTCCTCTATTCAAACCCATTCCTGGTTTCCATTGTTGTAAAAATAGGGTTGGTCCCTGATCGGCTCTTGGTATCGATCTTAAGATCAAACCTTTGGAAGCCGAGTCAAAAATAATTTAATTCCAAGGATTGTAGTACAGGATACAACCTCGGGTCGTCTCACTTAATCAGAACCTAATGAAATGGACCTAAGCTAGCCTATATGTCATAAAACGCAAGTGAAATCAGCAAGGAAAGGGGGTTTTGATTTTTGAAAA
>JANVCQ010012184.1:0-13012 GCA_025531925.1 Erythroxylum plowmanianum | reverse complement strand
AGTCATGAGTTGGACCCTTCCTGTCTCAAATCATTATAACTTATTCATTTCTCATCCAATTAAGGTGATTCAAATCTACATTTTCAATAGACTCATAAGTATATCACATATCCAAAGACGGATCAAAAATGATGAAATTTGTATTTATTGTGATTTTTATAAAGCTTTCCTTTTTCTGTTCTCTTCTGTGTCACTAAGGTCAGTAACACCCTTCACTTATTTAGCCATATCTCACAGGATAGTCATCCAATTAAGATTAACTTTATACAGAACTCAGATGACACATTTTTAAGCATTTGATAATAAGAACTCATCATCCAATTCTGACTCTAAAGTTTTCAAACAATTAACTTTCATTTCGTGTTTCAATCCCGCTGGTATTCTGAACTAGTTTCAATTCGGGACCTATCTCATTTGTTTGGCTCACCCTAAATTCGTGATAAAATTCAGGGATATATTAGACATCTGTATCTACAACTTCTAAGTTTTAAGTTTCTGCAAATTCACACGTTATACAGCTCAAATAAAATGTATAAAGAGGACCTACGATCTGTGTCCCTTGGCATCTTGCACTCCAAAACCCTAGGTTTTGATTTAGCCCCAAATCACCATAAAAATGAAATTTTCCTCATGTTAATTTGTTATTAGACATCAAAGAATAAGAATCCATCATCACAATCATCAAATCCATAAATTTCATCCAATGGGTTTCATAGTCATGAAAAAAAAGGGAGAAACTAAATTCCAATCAGTAGAATCAAGTGTCGGGATCGAGGCTTACCGTTTTGTAATGATTGAATGGCTTGATTCTCCTTCACATTCTTGTTACAAAGCTTGAAAACCTTGAAAGAAAGCATCCATGGTGAATTCTCGTAAGTGAGGGAGGAGGAGGAAGACAAGTTTTTGTCTTATTTGTAGTTAACTTCTTTTATAAGCCTCTTTGTTCATTATTTGCAAAAATGCCCCTCTTGTACTGGTTCTTTAAAATCTACTCGTATAATTTCTTGTGACCACCGAAAAGGTGTCAAACATCATTAATTCGATGTCACCAAAAATTATAATTTACACCGATTTTTTTTCCCGATGTAACGGGTAAATCAAATACTGGGTGTTACAACATATCTTTAGGTTTACATGCAACTCCTTCCAATTAAAATAGTCACACAAAAGTATTTCTCAATATTAATCATATGCAATTAGATAGTGAACTGATAGTTCAGATATATTAGATTAAGAATATAACATATAATTGAATCACAATGAATCAATCAATAAAATTGCATTGAATAAAAGCTTAAATCATATTGTTATCACAACTTAGGTTTATCACACCTAGGCACTAAACAAATTAGTTCCTACCCATAGAAACAAAACCAGTAACCAATATTCAGAAGAATAAATAGAAGTCAAAGAAATTATATTCTGAATCCCCCATTGCAATTTAGATTGAATGATGCTATCTATCGGATCTTGTAAAGTAATTTTTGGGTTTTTCTCGTCCTCTGTTCAGAATTGTCTCTTCTTTGTGTTTCTTATAACTAAAAAATGTTTTGAAACTTTCCTCCGATAACGTCCTTTTATAGTAAAAACTAGGGTTTCTAGGATATATATGGTCACTTACACGGTCATGTATGTGACCGTATATCTCCAAAATTAGTTAAATTCATGATTTTACACAGGCACAAAGACTTACATAGGAAACATACACAGCTAAAGACATATCAAATTTCCACACGTTTATAGTGACTTAGAAGGTCATTGTATATGATCGTGTATCTCCAAATTGTTTCAAATTTTAGTTTTATGTCACAATTTCATCTGAATTCTTCTCCTTTTGGCTTAAGAGGGCAATTATCACTTACAGACACATTTGCAGTGAATTAAGTACCAAAAATACTATTAAACCATTAAATATCAAGCAAACCAAAAATACTATTAAACCATTAAATATCAAGCAAAACACATTAAATATGAGTACAGAAATATAGTTAAATAATCATTTGTCAATCATCAAATGTGTGGAATGAATCATTAAACATGCACTAAAATAAATGCTCATGCATCATCTTTTGGGTCCCCATATAAGGGAAATCATATGCATTTATGTACTATTCACAACCTAGACCTAGGAAATATGATTAATAAGGAATAATATGCACAAATTTCACTAAAAGAGCATACAATAATTTTTTATTCATATAAGTGTTTTTATCATCAAAATAGCATTAAATAAATCCATTATCATCATGTACCTGATGATAAGAAAAGAAGCATGAAATTTTCTCAAAATCACCGTAGGACACATTTTTCATGAAAATATCATGTCTTATAATGAGTCATATATTGGGCCTCATCTTCACATAAGAAAAGCTTATAATTATCATATTGATAATTGTTTAATTGAATATTTATTTATTCTTTAATTATAGGTTTTTAACACTTATTTTGTTTCTAAGATGTTCAAGTTGGTTTATATTTTGATTTTGTTAGCAAATTGAGGTTAAAGAAGCAAAATGATCCTAATTTCCCAGTATTGAAAGTTTTCTGCTGTTCAATTTTCTAATATTGACTTTCTTATCGAAACTCTAACGTAGGACTTTTAAGTTTTTCTGGAAAGCCTAAAAAGAGAGATACAACTTTTATGTTTTAAGTTTTTTATAATCAGAAAGTATTAAGGTTTAAATCTTGCTTCAAACTACTATTTTCACAAGTTTCCATAATAAACGATTTGATGAATATGGATGGTATTTATTTTGGAAGTTTCTAAAGAATCTAGGCATGAAATGTGCAGCTAAATGGTTCCCTAACTTCTTTATGATTATTATTTTATTTACTTTCCTGGTTTATTATATTTTGGTAGGATTATTTTAGGACTTCTAGTTTTCTTAATTTCTTATAAAACCTTAAGCTATTTAAAGCCCTTATTTTCCTACTAAGGAGGCAGCACATAATCAAATTTTCACTTTCTTTCATCTCTTTTGGACATGTGTTTTCAAGAACTATGTAAGACTAGATCTATTTCTTCTATGTCAAAGGGATGTTGAAGCCTAAACCTTGTTTATCTATTAATTCATTATAATAATCGTTATTATTACTCTTATATGGAACCGATTGTGTTATTATGAGACTAATTTTTATAATTTATGTTTGTTTCATTTAGTCCTTCTAGATCATTCATATGCAAATTTATTGCTATTGATTTTGATTCATAGGTAACGAACTAGTGGTCATGTATCACTAAAGATGACATAACCTAAGTTAATCTATTTATGCTTGCGTGTTTATTATTTAGGCTTATATGTACATAATCAGCTCATATCACCAACAATCTTTAATTGTTCATATTACATAGCAATTCAAACGTTGTGTGTCTCAGAATAGAATATGATTCATCAACACAGAATAAGACATATAAACATTATAATAGAATGTACAAGTATCAGAACAGGGTACAATTCTTTTAGATCAGAATATCACTTGTAACATATCAGAATATGTCTTGTATCAAATCAGAACTTATTTTGTATCGAAACATAACTTGTTTATAAAAAAATTAAACATGTATCATAATACAAAACAAGTTAGCCTGCCAATCCTTTTACATAAGTAGGTAACGAGACTAGAACAGAAGATACCATGATTGGTATCACATAACATAGGAGACTTATGTCTTAAAATTAAGGGACACCATAATGTCGATAATCAGGGGATACCGTAGTGTGAATAATTAGGGGACACCTTAGTGTCAAATTACAGGAGCAGCTATAGACCCTTCTAGGTATGCCTATTTACTCACGACTAAGACTTGGCAGTTTTTAAAACAAAACATGTCACATTTCAGAATTCTCATGTAAAAGATATATTACCAAACGTACGACTCTATTCCACTTTTCTCAACTTGAACATATTCATTCCATTTGATCAAACTCATTATGCCTTATAAACATAAGCATTTGCAATGATGCACCAATGGATACATTAAGTAATTACACTTTACATACACTCACCTAAGTTCCCAATTCACAAACATTCATAACTAACACATCACGTATATCATTTAAATCACATTTCTGTTCATTAGTATACTTCATTTCTTTAATAACTTTTAAGTTCCAAATTAGATAGTTTGTTATCTAATAACACCTTCCTTAAGTTATTACTTCAATTAAAAATCCAAAATTTATTCAACCTTTAAATATCTTATTCCACATCAAACTAGGTTCCTTTTACACCTTAATTAAGCCCAGTTAAACTATTATAAAGTATCTTAAACTTATATATTCCAACAATTGCCCAAAACCAACCTTTTCTCCTTCTTAAGTACTTTCTGTGACCATGGGAATGAGCCATATAAATCCCATGATCGTGGGATGAGTGAATCAAAGGTTCACTCACCCACAACCTTCATTTTGCTTCCAAATTTTACTCCTTCATACTCCATCCAATACCCCTTCACCAAAATTCATCAATTTCACTTCAATTGTACATTATTCAGGCTTTAATCCCTTATCAAATTCATATCCAAACCTAATTCAACAAAACATTCATTAGACAACTCACAAATCATTATCTTACATATATCAAAACCAAAACAGAATTTGCCAAACAAGGATCATTTTCTAGCACTCAATTATCAACATCATAGCATATAATTCATGCCATTTCAATTATCATAAAACTTGTATTAATAAATGCTATCAAGTTTAGAATTCCCTTACTTATTTAACTTCAAATAACAAGACAAACTAGTCATCCAAGCAACAAGCACAATTCCAAAATCCAAGTGAAACTAGGATGTTTTTAACACCAAGAAAACAATAGCACAGAAGATGATGAGGTCTAACTTCCTTGATGGAGCACCTTGATATGGTAATTAAGCATAACATAAGTCAAAAACTCAAGATTGGAAGAGTATGGTGTTTCGATCGTGAATGAGAAAAGAGAAGGATGGTTTACAGTAGAAATTAGCCAATGCATAAGGCCATTCCATGTATAAAATTAATGTCCATACTCTAGGGACTCTTATCACACAAAGACATAAACCACATGTCCTTCAATGGAATAACCCACATTTCATATATAAAAATGAGCCAATTATCCACCATTTAAGCTACCAAATGTCACGTTTCTATTAAACCATTTGTCATTTAATCAATGCTACCAAATGTCATTCAATTATACTGCCATTTGTCCCTTATTTACTTATGCCAAATGTCACTAAATGAATAGGCTTAGTTAGTCAAATTTCCATGTACCAACTTGTCTTGCCACTTGGCATTTTCCAAGTCTAATTGCACATTTTAGTACTTCAATTTTCTAATGGTGTCAATTAATTCCAAGTTACTAAGTATGATCCATTTAACCAAAAATTCAAGACATATACAATTCACAATCATATGACAATTTCAACAACTATCACATTTACTTTCATAAATTTGTGACATTTCAACTAGGATATAATTTGGGGCCTTACACTCTAGCTTGAACTTCTTCATGCTCCTTTCCTTCCGTACCTTATATACAACTATATTGAGTGCTACCATAAGGTGTTTGTCATATATGGTCTCCTATTGTTTAGAGCACAAATGCATGTAGGGTTTATAAGGGAGGCACATTTGACTCTTTCCATTTTTGTAATCTATTCTTGAGAGCCAACCAAGTGATATATGCAAACCTATGGCATTTCTCAAGGAACCAAATCATTTTATGTAGTCAACATCTGGCTTAGGCTATATGAAGATATTCCTTATGGAGAAGTTAGTGAATTTGCTAGATTTGTGGGCTATCCATATTGTTTTGTATTCATTGTTGGCTCTTAATTTATAATCAGGAGAATCATCAACTAGTTTCTCAAACCCCTCAACTTAAAGCTTCATTGCTAATTTACTATTAATTCAGTAACCTTAGCTTCTAGCTTTATAATATATCTCAAGTGAAACAATTTAGGTTCTAGATACAAAGGACCCTTAGTAGACTAATCATCAATATTTATTGAGGTAGTTTTTGCTATTACCAATTATACATTTAATGTTTGGTTCTAAAATAGCTCTAATATTCAAAATATTATACTGGTTGTAGGATGCCTTTCAACTAACCTTCACTTCCTAGAAATTTTCTTCTTACAAATTATTAATACGTATCCATTCCACCATCAAATTCTCCTTGTCAATTATTAATTTCAAAATTCTTTAATCCATACAAACTTTACTGGAAATTTGTAGAGAATTCAGTTTCAATCTACCTTTTTTCTTAGGACAACATATGTCTTTCTAAGAAACTTTAGCACCTGTTGTTTTATATGGGTTCCTATCCCAAAAAAAATTCTTTAACATCTTCTCTATATCCTTTTCAAGTTTCTTTCAGAGAATTAGGTGAGGAATCCAATAATTATAGAGGTTGTGCAATATATGTTTAATCAATAGAGCTTTTCCTGTATAACCAAAGTTCTTCTTACATTAGGTTCAGAGTTTCCTCTCAATTTGCTCAATGAGTGGTTTGTAATCCTTATATGAAGGCCTATAAGTGGTGATTGACACTCCCAGGTAGGTAAAAAGAGAATTAGTAGCCTTCATTTGATTTATATTTTTCATCTCTTGCCTTAGATGTTCAACATCCTTGGATAGTAACATAATGCTTTCTCAAAATTAGCTTCAATCTCTAATAGGTTGTTGAAATAATTAATGGTAATGATTATTGATTTGAAAAGAAAACATCAACCTTGCAAAATAATGAGTCATCTACAAAAGTATAGTTTAACAATTTCAATTTACTACACTTCCTGTGATACTTGAATCTTAGCGCCTAGTTTATGTTATAGGCAGTGAGTTGGATGAGCACTGCCATATAGATTAAGAATAGATAAAAGGATAACGTTCACCTTTTCTGACTCCTCTTTCCCCTTTGAATGGTTGAGTTACTTCACCATTCACAAGGACACTGAATATAGGGTAGATGTACACTCATTAATCCACTAAATAAATTTTCCAAAGAAACATATAACTTCTATAGCTTGGAATTGAAAGTTCCAATCAACATAATCAAATGTTTTCTTAAAATCCATTTTAGGTTCTCACATCTTACCTATTCCCTTCCTTATGTATGTTAGGGCCCGGGTTTCGTTACTAGTCCCAAGGTGACAATTTGGGATGGTCGATTGAAAGTCATACAAGAGGAAGGTATAAGACATTCAAGAAAAAAACAAAAGAAATTTTGCAGGCATCAGGGCGGGTTCACCATTGCCAAGGTTTGGCTTCACCATGGTGAAGAGTCCATATCGAGCAACAGGACCCTTTGGGAAAATACACCGCAGTGAATGCTTAGCTTCTCAACGACAAAGTTCCCAGATGAAACCTAAACACCCTTCGGGAAAAATACGTCGAGGCAAAGATACTAAATCACGTATATACTCCTGTCGAGAAAAATATGCCGCGACGAAAGTCATTACTTCACCGTAGCAAAATTTACAAATATCCCTTAGACTACTCTTCGGGAAAGGTTCGTTGTGGCTAAGTTTGGCTTCGTCACGATGAAACCTTCAAATTCACAACTAGTCCCAACAATAAACACTAAAAATTTTTTCCATACAATTACCATAACCCTTAACCACTCAAACCAAAATAGATGCAAACATTAACCCAAGAAACTTCCTATGAAATGCTTAAAATTGAAATGCGAAAAATTGGAATTTCATGAACAAACATAACTGTATATCATTAACCTCAAAAGATAAGAGTTTAAAAAGCTTTAATGAGCATTTTGAGATTTGAGCCACAATACATTATTTCTCAAAATCCCAAAATACAAAAGATACTTGAACAAATAATACTTAAAATGTGACTAAAGCCTTGTGTTTACAAAATCTAGCTTAAAATATAAAAATATGTATAATTGGAGTAATGCCTTGACTCTCTTTCACTCGATCTTTTACTCATCACCTGGAGATGGGAAAGAATGGGGGTGAGCTTAAAAGCTTGTGGGTAACATGTTTATAATCGAAAACAAGCAAAATTAGTAAAAATGCTCAATGTCATAATCACTTTGCATCGAAACCATAAAACATATAGTTCTAAAATTCTCACATTATCAAACAATTCATAAGCAACATAAGTCATGCATTCATCAAATTTGTCAACACATTCTAAACATATAATCACATTAGAAATGGTTTGGGTAGGTCTATAATTAGAACATACTAACACATTCCCACAGATGGTCTTGTGTAGTCGTAAATAGAATGTACTATTGCAGTTCCACATAATGGTTCTTGTGTAGTCATAAATATGAGGGAGTCTATGAAGGAGCTTCGTGCCACTAGTAGGCAGGTGGGAGAAGACTTTAATAAAGTCAAAGTGTGCTTGATATAACATAACGGACTACCACAAACCCACATAATCATGCATTTCACATCTTATAAACGTGTTGCCCATAATGGCACATTTCTGAAACATGATATCATAAACATAACATCTTTTCAAAAACCATTTCCACATTCTTTCCATAAATCATCATCACAATTCATATACCAAATATATAGCAATTTCTCATAGCATTTAAAGAGCAATAAATTCACATTTATGAAATAGTTGAAAACATTAAATTCCATTTATTTGAATGAAACATTAATCGCTTATTTACTCAATTATGAAACCCACCTTGAATTCCTTGCTTAAAAACTTGCTTAAAAATGCCTCTCCTCTTGCTCCTCTTGCCCTTCTTGATTTCCTTCACAATGGAAAAAATCTCATTCAATAGGAATTCTAATTGAGAACCCAATTAAAGCATATTCACTAAATTGATTCTAAAATACTCGAACCCATGCATTTCCTAAGCTTTATGAACTAAAATCTTCCACAAAAGCAAAGGATTAAAATTTAACTTACCTTGAATCTTCCCCAAATAAAAAGATGTTTGGCTCAAATGGAAGCTCTTCTCTTCCTCTTCCTTTTTCCCTTCTTGGATAACCTCAAAATCACTCTTCAAGACTAAGAAAAGATGAAACCTATCTCCTTTCTCTCTTCTTTCTTTCTTCTCTACAACACACTCACTTCTCCCCCTCTTCACTCACGTTTTTCTTCTTCTTCTAAGAGCAATATCACACTTTTTCTTCCAATTTTAACCTTAATGAGTGTAAAAAGTCCACTTTACCCTTCCTTTCATTCTTTATGACTTTAATGCTTAAGTGATATGCCAAAATTACCCTTATGTATTCTTACCACTTTTAATTCAACAATCCAAGGAAATAAATCTTACTAACATAGACATAATAATTAACTCTCAAAATTCACGTATCAAAACCTCATAATTATTTAAATTTAATAAGAAAATTCAGGAACTAATAATGTATCCTTTAAATAAGTCAGGATGTTATCTCCCACATTCCTTCCTTTTATGAAAGCACCTTGTTTTTTTGAGTTAAGGATCCCAGGATGGGTTTCAATCTAGAGACTACTAACTTGGAAATTAGTTTGTAGATATTGTTATAGTAGGAAATGGGTATAAACTCCCCCATCTCAATTGGATTAAGATACTTAGGCACAAAGTAGAAGTGAGGGTGGTTAATGGCTATCAACATTGATCCCTACCTAAAGAATTCCCGAATTGCTTTAGAAACTTGATTTCCAACCCATAGCAAAGAAAATTTGAAAAAATGAGCATTTAATACATCAGGACCAAGGGCTTTATTTAAATTTAACCATTTTGAAGCTTCATTTATATCTTTCAAGGTGAAGTTTCTTGATAAGCTTTCTGCTAACTCCTCTATTTGAATTCCTTAAAAGGGCCTATATCGTCCATTCATCCTTCATTTTTAAAGTGGTACAAAAAGTTATTGAAATCTCCAAGTTTCTGATGTGTGCTTAATTGAATGTACATTTATTCCATAAAACTTAGTTCTTAATGCTATGAAATATTTAAGAAACCTATTTTGGTTGATATTTGATTTTAGGTACAATTTGGAAGCATAAGAGCTAAAGTGAGTTAAAAGCACATTTTTGAGCTATCCTTTTGATGTTCACACTCAATTGTCGTTGTGGAACAAGAAGGAGATGGATTGGGGGTGAAGATGCGATAAGAAAATCCAAGGAAATGAAGATTTCAAGATGATCTAGAAGATACACGATCGTGTACCCAACCGTTTATAATCATGAATTAGGGAGATTTCTTGTCATAC
Source organism: Erythroxylum plowmanianum (assembly GCA_025531925.1). Taxonomy (NCBI): domain Eukaryota; kingdom Viridiplantae; phylum Streptophyta; class Magnoliopsida; order Malpighiales; family Erythroxylaceae; genus Erythroxylum; species Erythroxylum plowmanianum. Next base: position 2,844 of record JANVCQ010012184.1, on the reverse strand, counting down.
ACGGTTTGACACATGGCTATGTATCAAACCGTATATCTCCTTACAACTATAAATTTTAGTATAAAATGACATTTAAGCGACAAAACATGTATGGATCAATTTTGGGAGAAAATAAGGGGCAAAGCACACACCCTTTGGAGACCTATAGAGAATTAGGCTTTCCTATTCTAGTTCCAAGGTGAAATTGAAGCCAAAGAATACTTTTGAGCATATATTCATTGTTTAATGTTAAATCATTCTCTCTCTAGGGATTGTTTACGTTATTCTATGGTTACTAATTTAGGTACTCATATATAGATGATCGTTATTCTCATTCTCATTAGATTATTTATGTATGAACCCATCGCTAGAATCTTAAGTACAATATTTAATCATTGTGTTTAGATTCATTTATGGCAACTAATGGTGTCAATTTATTAGGGATAACATAACCTTGGTTAAATGACCAGAGCTTATATGGTTATTGCCTTGATTAATCTATATTTTCTAATCATAATGTGACTATCCTATTAAATCTAGAGAGCTTGTTATAGGTTGTTCATTGGCTAGCTTTAGTTAAAGAGCTTGTTTTAACTAAACATGACCAAAGGGAAATTGAGGTTAGCAGAGCTTGTTGTTAACCTAAGATTAATATATGCTAGGAGAGGTATGAGAATAACAAGACATTGAAGTATGCTTATTTGTATGTAGGTCGAGATTAAACTAAGTAGTGGATTCCAAACCCATTCATCACTTTATCATTTTTTGACTATTTGCTTTAATTTGCTTTCTTTAATTTAACTTCACTTTATTTTCTTATTCGAGTTCGACCAAAACCCCCTAATATCCTAAGCATCAATTCTTTTCATTATAAAAGATTTACACACACACACTCTGTGGGATAGACGTAAAGTCATCACTAGTATAGTTTTAAGTTTAGTTATTTTGTGTAGCGTTATGATGGGCTACCAATTTTGACACCATTGTTAAAAAGTGTGGTACTTTACTTTTTGTTCTTGATTTCAATTGGTGTTTTGGATATATTTTTTTATAATTAGTTTTTTCATTTATTTCTTGATCTTTTCACATTTGTTTACTTTTGTGTATATAAAGGACATAGTGAAGGGAGTATGTTACTGCTGAATATTCTCAATGCTATTAGTGGAAAATTTCCCTATAACCCATATTCCCAATCCCATAACTAAGTTTGGAGTGATTGTACAATCTTTAGTTATGGAGGGGATAGCCAGCAAGACTACTTCCTAGATGGGCCGCAGGATGTACAACAATTCTTGCATATATTAGAAGCCTCTTATTCCAATTCAGGTACATCCTTAGAAGACTTAGTTATGTCCCTTGATACTAATACTATGCAATTTCAGTAGGAAGTGATACCATTATAATAAGATACAATGTCTAAAATCCAAAATTTCGTAGGCTAGATGGGTCAGCTGATGATATCTATCAACCGCCTAGAATTGCAAAGTGGAGAGAAACCATCTTAACCCAAGGTGAATCCAATGAATGTTAATGCTGTAACTTTAAGAAGTGAAGAGGAGCTTGAGACTTTTGAGAAGAATCTTAAGGGATTGCTAGTGTAAAAGAAGTGGAGAAGGGGTTTGAAGGAGAAAAGAATATATCATTTAGCTCAAAGGTGAGTGCTAAGTCCTTATTGTTATTAACACTAATCCTTCACCTCCACCTAGCAGGTTAGAGAAATTAAACAAGGAGGAAAAGACTGAAGAGATATTCGAGATATTTCAAGAGCGTAAAGACTTAGTAAAGATTAAAAGTTTAAAGATTAGGAAGACAATGAACATAAGGGGCCATCTACTCACTTGTTATCCCGAATCATCTCAACTGGAAAAGGTAGAAGTGGAGACAATTGAAGACCATAATTTTGTTAGTCGAGGAGGAAAACAATGAGTCAAGCAATAATAAACAAAGGCAGTTCTTAGGAGGCAAACCAATGGAAATTTAATTTTTTCATTTACACTTTTTCATTTGTTAGGATATGCAAGTGTGTTTGTAAGTTTGTTTCTTAAGTGTTTTTAAGTTTTCAAAAAGAAAAGAGAGATAATCAATACAAACAAGCAAACAATTTTTCTTTTTCTATTACTTTTAAGACTATATAGTTATAATTAGAGAGTGAATTGACTAGAAAATTTTATGGCACCTTGAGCATGTTATTTTACGCTTATGATTTGTCAATATACATTATTTTTAAAAGAGTAGTGACTAGTGGTATGCGCAAGCCAGTGTAATTTTTGAGCCTTCATAGACACATCTATATTAGTCTCATTGTCTTTTGTTTATACATGACATTTATGACATGTACATCCTAAATTTGCTTTGATTTTCTATTTGAGACCATATTTTTATCATATGTGTTAACACGAAAAGTATATAGGCATTCATTATTTCATAAGCTAAATTAGCCAAATAGCCTACCTATTGATATAATTTTTCCTTTTTATTGAGCCCCTTTTAGATTTAATTGCCTTTTTTTGTGCTAACCATATTATATGCTTTTAACTTAACTAAATGTCCTACCCAATCCTTAGAGATGGTAGAGCATTTATTGATTGTTAATGATTGTGGATCTCAAAAGTATAAGTATGTGGGTGTGCAAATATGTGGGTTAGTTATCATTGTTAGAATATCATTTTATATCTTATCATTGAATTCTAAATGTTAATGTAGTTGCTTTTAATTTTTACTAAAAAAATAAAAAGAAAAGAAAAAGAAAAAGAAAAGGAAAAGGAAAAGGAAAAGGAAAAGGAAAAATAAAGAAAAAGAAAAAGAAAAAGAAAAAGAAAAAGAAAAAGAAAAAGAAAAAGAAAAAGAAAAAGAAAAAGAAAAAGA
>JANVCQ010012163.1:0-13013 GCA_025531925.1 Erythroxylum plowmanianum | reverse complement strand
AGATGTCCCCCATTGTCTTAAGTTTCTAATGACACCAAAATCATTCAATTCAGTTCAGTGATTCGAAAGATATACTTCAAACATTTTTGAGTTGCTCTTGTCCAAATCAGTATACTATGCACAAATTTTATCCAAAATTTTAACATCTTAGAAATTGAATTAGATTCTAGCTTCGGCATACTATTTGTAGCTCCATGTCTCTAGTACACCACAAATTAGGAATCATCTCATTTGGTGCTCTACTGATCTAGAAATCATCAAAATACTGAAGTATGTTCAGTGGTATATAACACTAGTTCATAGTATTTAAAAACACATACACTGTACCATTCGCACGTTTTTCACTCAATCTCTCTCATTTCATTTCCAATGTCTACGATTTTTGGTGGAGATTTAGACCAATGTCTTAAAATTCCAATGGTTCAAGAATCAAGTCATTTGAGTGTCTAGAGAAGAAGTTAGGGCCAAAAGAATCCAATATGGTTTTATCCTCTATCAAATTGAACCTATCGTGGGACAATTGGTATAAATTTCTCTAGAGATATCAGATTTAGGTGTTCTTTACATGGATTGAAATAGGACTTCAAAAGGTAAAACTTTGGTGAAGACCTCAAAGACAAATTCCATCTTTTGAAGGATCCAAAATGGAACAGAATATGTAAGATGAACAATAACCTAGAAGAAGTTTATAAACAGTAACGTAGAAGAAGCTTGCAATTATCATAACTTCCTCTACAGATATCAGATTTAGGTTTTCTTTAGATTTTTTGAAAGAGAACTTTAGGAGATACAACTTTCATGCAGACTTCAAAGACAAATTCTATCTTCTGAAGGATCAAAAATGGAACAGAAGAAATAAGGTGAACAGTAACCCAGAAGAAGTTTATCAACAGTAACATAGAAAAAGTTTGCAATTATCATAACTTCCTCTACAAATATCGGATGTAGGTGTTATTTATATTTTCTGAAATAGGACTTCAGGAGCTACAACTTTAATGCAGACCTCAAAGACAAATTCCATCTTCTTAAGGATCAAAAATGAAACAGAAAATGTAAGATGAACAGTAACCCAGAAGAAGTTTATGAACAATAACATAGAAGAAGCTTGCAATTATCATAACTTCCTCTACAGATATCAGATTTAGGTGTTATTTGGATGGTTTGAAATAGGACTTCAATAGGTACAACTTTCATGATGACCTCAAAGACAAATTCCATCTTTAGAAGGATGAAAAATGAAACAGAAAATGTAAGGTGAACAGTAACCCAGAAAAAGTTTATGAACAGTAACACAGAAGAAGTTTTAGGCATAACTTTCGACTGCAATGTCCAAAATTCTCACACTATATACCGTTGGAAAGACAACATAAATATCTACAACTTAAAGAAGGAAACATTGCCAAAATCTATCTAGATCAACCCCAAATTTTCCTTAAAATCTGAAGATGAATTTTACATTCATCCACCAATGTACTACACTCAGTTCTCTACTTCATGACAAATTTTGAGGCTTTAAAGATAGAATTTAAATTCTATGTCTTCATAAGAAATATAGCCATATGTTTCTAGTTTAATACAAATTAAGAATCATCTAGTTTGGATAACTAGAGAAAAACATATGGCTAACAGACTGAAGCACACTCAGCCATTTTGTTTCACAGTCTTTCCTTAACACAAATCATACTAAGATCACCTTTTCTACTTCATTTACTGCTCATTCTCAACTCCATTTCAAATCAATATCATCTATAGAGAAAATATAGTCCATGATTAATGAAGAACACCAATAACAGAACATACGCATATGTACATATTCTTCATCAACTTACTACACAAATACAACTTTATTTTTGGCTTTCATTCTACTTCTAACTTTCACTGTAGTTCTTCTCACTTCAAAATCTTTTATCCACCAGAAACACCAAAGCAAAACTTGGACATATCCCCTTTTCTCATTCACTACTTTACCCTTGCCTATCATTTCTTGGTTCAAGAATTTTCATTCATTTATTCTTTACTCATGACTAATCACCAAAATTTCTTATTTCCAATTCTAACTTCTAAGAAACATTTGGGGTCCAACAGATAGACTTTTTGGAGGGTCTGGGAACTAAAGACCAAACTTTATTCGTAGTAAATTGGTTTAGCTCCTCTTGCATGGCTAAAATCCAAGCTTCATCTTAAAGAGCTTCCTCAATTTTCTTAGGCTCTATTTCAGAAATAAAAGCTACATTTGCTTCTCTTCTAAATTTAGACCTAGTTCTCACACCTTCTAAAGTTTCTCCTATAATCAGATTTTCAGGGTGAGAAGATTTATATTTCCTGTCCTTTTTCAGGCTAAAATTTTCAGGAACAACTTCTACTTTTTCTATAGGAGCATCTAATGGTGACTCATCTACATTATCAATCAAGGGTATTGATAGAGTTTCATTATCAGTATCATTGCTTTTATCTGATTGAGAGCCATCATCAAATCTGACATAAATAGATTCTTCAACAGATTTAGAAGCAAGATTATAAACACTATAAGCTTTAGAAGATAATGAATATCCTAGAAAAATTCCTGGATAGACCTTAGAATCAAATTTATCCAAAGTTTCTTTTCTATTCAATATAGTACACTTGCAACCAAATGGATGGAAGTAAGAGATATTAGGCTTCCTTCCTTTCCATAACTCATACGGAGTTTTATTCAACCATGGTCGCAAAAGTATTCTATTTTGAATATAACAAGTTGTATTTACAACTTCTGCCTAGAAATACTTAGGAAGATTCATTTCACATAGCATGGTTCTTGCCATTTCCTGAATTGTCCTATTCTTTCTTTCTACAACTCCATTCTGTTGTGGAGTTCTAGGAGCAGAGAAATTATGGAAAATTCCATTCTCTTCACAAAATATCCTGAATTTTTCATTTTCAAATTCACCACCATGATCACTTCTAATTCTAGCAACAGAAATTCCTTTTTCATTTTGTAACTTTTTAGAAAGTACTTTAAAACATTTAAAAGATTCATCCTTATGTGATAAAAATAATATCCAACAAAATCTAGGGAAGTCATTAACAATTACGAGATGATACTTCTTTCCGCCAAGACTTAATGTCCTAATTGGACCAAATAAATTTATATGTAACAGCTCTAGAGGTCTAGACAAAGTTACAACATTTTTAGAAGAAAAAGATGTTTTAACCTGTTTTCCTTTATGACAACTTTCACAAAAGAAATCCTTGTTAAATCTTTTTTTAAAACCTCTTACCAAATCATGTTTAATCAACTTGGAAATATGTTTAAAAGTAACATGACCTAGATTTTTATGCCAAATCAGTTTTTCTTCATCTATTGATATAAAACAAGAAATATTTTGACTTTGCAAATCTTCTAAATTAATCTTATAAAGATTGTTTCGTCTTTTGGCAGAAAAGAATATGGAACCGTCCTTTTTTTACTACACAAGATTTTTGATTAAAGGATACTTCAAAACCAGAATCACATAATTGACTTATACTAATCAAATTATATTTTAAATCTTTAATTAGCAGAACATTATCAATAGATGCAAAGGAATCTTTATCGATTTTGCCGATTCCAACTATTTTACCCTGCTGGTTGTCTCCAAAAGTTGATCCTCCCTTCTTATTTTGAAGATCTAGGAATATAAACCTTCTTCCCGTCATGTGTCGCGAGCATCCACTGTCCAAATACCATTGGTGTTGATTGCTTTTTCCAAGGAAGGAGATCTGTAGTATATATTATGCTCTTTTTAGGTACCCATATTTTCTTGGGTCCTTTAAGGTTAGTCTTATAATTATTCATAGAATGATAATAAGAAGACTAGTGATATTTCTTTCTATAAGGAACAAAGTTCTTTTTATAATAAGTATTGCCTTCAGTAAACCCTAAACCACTCTTATCATTAGGGTGTCTATATCTTCCAATCATGTCATTCTTTTTCTTCATACTTTCAGTAAAGGTTGATAAGTCTATTGGGAGAGAATTAATCCTTTGTTTCAATTGACTAATTTCATCAGATCTATCTATTGTTACTTTTTTCTTCATATCGTCTACTTGTTTCTTAATGCAGACATTTTCTTTTTCTAATGCTTCCGTGTTCTTCAAGTTTTCGACAAACTTTCTTTTTAAAGATCTATATTGCTTTAGTATAACATGTTAATCTTCTAACAATTCTAAATATGCATCTTGGAGTTCATTAAAGTTAGAAGTTACCTCCTCGTCACCTTCTTTTTGGACTACCAAGCATAAATTTCCTTGTTCTGATGCTTCTGAATCAGAATTAGATTCGGACAAATCCAAATCTTCCCAAGTTGCCATCATACTCTTTTTATTTTCTTTATTCTTCTTCAGTTTTCTTTTCAGCAATGGACATTCAAACTTGTAGTGTCCTGGTTTGTTGCATTCGTAGCAAATGATAGATGTCTTCTCGTTCTTGACTTCATCTTTGCTATTTTTCTTAAAAGAAAATTTTTTATTTCCTTTTTCTTTCTTCTTCCACATTCTTCTAATCTTTCTTGAAATGAAAGATAATTCTTCATCATCTTCACTTGATTCTTATTCAAATTCACTGGTATCATCATTCTTGATCTCTTCGATCTCTAATGCTTTTGACGATGAACTTCTATTTCTCTGAGTCTTGTGATTTTTCTGACCAGCCTTTAATGCTATAGATTTGTCTCTTCTAGGTTTGTCTTTAGCATCAAGCTCTACTTCATGTATCTTTAAAGAACCAAGCAATTCGTCTAGCTTTAATTTGCTCAAGTCCTTGACTTCTTGTACTACAGTGACTTTGGGTCTCCATCTTTTAGGCAGACTTCTGAGAATCTTCCTAACACGATCTTGATTATCGTAGATTCTCCCAAAAGCTTTAAGTCCATTAACGATAGTTTCAAATCGTCCAAACATCTGATCAATAGACTCATCTTCTTTCATTTTAAACAGCTCATACAGATGTACAAGAATACTGATCTTGGACTCTTTCACCTGGTTTGTGCCTTCATGTGCGATGGATAAAGTGTCCCATAACTCCTTCGCAGTTTTGCATCCATGAACTTTATCGTATTCACTTCTGCTTAAAGCACAACTCAGAAAGAACTTGGCCTTTGAGTTTAATTGAAATCTAACTTTGTGATCGGCTAACCATCTGGTACGAGGAATAGCATTTCCATCATCATCTACTAGTTCATATGGTCCATTCTTGATGATATCCCAAAGATCAACGTGTATGGATTTAGTGAAGAGTCACATCCTGTCCTTCCAATAATGACAATCCTCACCATTGAATACAGGAGGTCTTGTGACAGAAGCACCTTCAGCTATAAAAACATGTGATTCAGCCATGGATCTTTGTCCTAACTTTGTAAAAGTGATTCTTGGAAACCGAGCTCTGATACCAATTGAAGTAAATCACACGTTAATATAGAATTCACGTATAATATACATAATACACAAGAAGGGGGGTTGAATTGTGTATTCTTTTCGTGAATACAAAAACTTTGATATTTCTTGACAAAGAAACTTTTTCAACCATTAACGAATACCACAAATGTTATATAGAAATAGTTACGAAGATAAATCGCAAATAGCTTCTATAAACTTGTATAAGAACAAAAGAAATTAAAAGTGAAGAGTTAGAAGAAAAACACTACGATTTTTATACTGGTTCACCGCAAACCTTGGGCTACGTCCAGTCCTCATAATTCTTCTGAGATTTCACTATACTTCGTCAAATTTACAAGTATTCTTTCTTCCCTTCCAGAGCCTCTTCAGGTATTCTTTTCGCTATCTTAGCCTCTCCAGGCTCTCAGACTTTTCTTTCTCTCACTAGAAAGATAATGTGAGCTTTTATTATAGTAGAGTTTGCTCTCTTGTATCGCACTTTGAATACATAATTTTTGTAAGTAATAACTTGAAGGCTAAAAGATATTCAATCTTTGACTATGACTAGTATTTATAGCCTAAGTCTCCAACTACTTCTTGAATCTTGATAACTACTTCTTACTTCTTGCTTCTTGTAGAAACCGTTATTTAGTTGAGTTCTGTAACTAACTCTAACTGACTAACTATCCGACGTACTAGAGTGTCTTCATTTTTGTATCGTCTGTGTTTTCAACTTCTTCTGTGTTTTCACTTCTTCTGTGTTTTGCACTTCTTCTGTGTTTTTCACTTCTTCTGTGTTTTCCACTTCTTCTATGTTCTGCGCTTCTTCTGTGTTTTGCGCTTCTTCTATGTTTTCCATTTCTTCCGTGTTTTGCACTTCTTCTGTGTTTTCACTTCTTCTGTGTTTTGCACTTCTTCTGTGTTTTACGTTTCTTCTGTGTTTTCACTTCTTCTGTGTTTTCTACTTCTTCTGTGTTTTGCGTTTCTTTTGTGTTTTGCACTTCTTTTGTGTTATCACTTCTTCTGTGTTTTCTTGCACACTTAACACACACATCAAAACAGTTCATTCATTTCTAACATTATTACTATTTGAATTTCATCAAAATTAATAAACGTGAATTCTTTTTGACTTAACAACAAAACCAAAGATAAAAGTAGCAATAAAGTCAAGCTACTTTTAAGGGTGTTTAACGTAACTTAAATTTAATAAGGAGGTCAAAAGGTATGTAAATCTTTAAGGTTTAGTATATGATGGCTCAAATTGTTGCTAACTTAGGTCATAGAGTAATGTGACTTCACTATAAATGTGTTTAGATGGATCATACACAAAGATGACTTGGGATGACTAAATTAAAAGCTTATTAAGGCACTTCTCTTTAAGAGACAATGATATAATGACATATGACAATAATAAGAAAATAATAAGCTAAAACTTGGGAGCACTAACTCACAAAGTAGGAGCACTTCTTCAAGTAGTGAGAAAGTGATCAATTGATGTGGCATTGAATTGAAATCTTCCTAAATATATTTTTCAAATACTAAAATGGATGTAATGGCCTAAAATGTATAACTCTCCACTAACTTGGTGAAGTTAAGGGAAGAAGTGGTAACTTCTCATTGAATTGGTGGGATAATAGAGAAAGTCAATAGTTTAGTTTACGCGGTCCCTAAGTTCTTATAAGCTTATATAAAGTCATTCATAGAAGTTCATTTATGTCATTATTATAAATTTAATTATTTGTGAGAAATTTAAGATTTCTAAGGGTAAGTTTTTATTAACAGCTTTGAGTAGGAAGTTCTGGATCAATTTTTTTATAGAGTGCTTCAAGAACGAAATCACATAAGTCTTTTGTTTAGTTTACTATAAATAGTTTAATAAAATATTGTAATTTTTTATATCCCTCTCTTGTTTATTCTATTTGAATGTTTAGTGCAAAATACTTATATGTTAAGAGCTTAAGTGAAACTCTTGACAAACTAAAATACTTTCTTGGAATAGAAATGGCTCAAAACTCTGATGACATCTTTCTTTACCAACATAAACATGCTTTGAATATTATTAATGAAGTAAGGTTGTTAGGTGCTAAGGCTACTAATTTTTCTATGAAGCATAATCATCATCTGACTCTCGCTTTTGGTTCGTTGCTCTATGACTTTGAACAAGACGATTGATATATGTGACCATTACTTAACTTGAGTTGAGTTATTATGTGCATATTATTGCTTAATTTATGCAACAACCTCGCACTGAACATTGAGATGCTGCACTCTGTTTCTTACATTATCTCAAAGGGAACCCTGGCCAGGTCATTCTATTACGATTTGTGTCTAATCTGCAGTTATATAGTTTCTGTGATTCTGAATGGGCTAGATGTCCTCTTAGTCGACATTCTTTGACTAGCTACTTTGTTTTACTTAGCCCCACTTTACTATCTCATAGAAGACTAAGAAACAACAAATTGTGTCCCAATCCTTGACAGAGGCTAAGTACCGCTCTATGGTTATCACTACTTATAAGCTAACTTAGCTTAAGGGTCTCCTTTATCCTCTTGGCGTTGCTCATCATCCACCCATAGGCTTATATTGTGACAACAAGACTTAATTGTATGTTTCCTTTAATCCGGTTTTCCATGAGCGTACTAAGCATATTAAAGTAGATTGTCATTTCGTTCATGACAAGTTTTAGGCTGGTGACGTTGCTACCCATCATAATCGTTCTTTCGACAATTGGTAGATATCTTTACTAAGGCCCTAGGGCAATGGTAGTATACTTATCATTTGTAATCGTATGCTCCAATTTGAGGGGGATTATTAGAAATATTGTGTGTGATATTGTACAATTGTAAATATTTTGTTAGAGATCTTTTAGGAGATAGATTTTCCTTATTTGACTAGGAATCTTATGGCAATAGGATGGTATTAATTGTATATATTTTCAGTTGCTTGAGAGACTAATACAGAGATTCATTTCCTCCCAAATTTCTCTTAATCCCATCTCGTTATGATTGTGCAATCTCGGTAACTTATCCTATACTAGTAGTCATTTTAGGTTGTTTCGAAGTGAAGTAGCTTTTGACAAAACAATGGCAAGTGTATGTTTGTCACATTTAGTGGGAAGGAAAAAGGTGCATTGACGGGCTTGCAAACTTAGCCTATGTTAATGAGAAGCGAGACAAATAGTGGTTGAGGGACCACCTTCTTGGGTTGATGATCACAAGGGATTTACCTAAATGAGTTCTTGTATTTAATTGTGGGGATATAAAAAGAAGTAACTCATATATAATGTAATGGTATGAACTCAGGGCAAATAAACAGTAACAGTGAAAGCAAATAACAGAAACAAGGGAGCAATATTTTGATTAATTCTGATGAAATAAGCAACAGTACAAGATTGATGAGTACAGAAATAGAAGGTTTAAGAAGAAAGGAAGGAATTGTACAGTGTACTATCCCATGGAAGGGAGAATCTGAGAAAGGGAGAGAGAAAGTGAAATCATCATTCATACAATTCATTCACTGCTATGCCTATCCTTTTCCCTTTTATTCCCAAAATAACAACTTACTAACTAACTGCATATCATCCTATCACGTGGCCTTTGAGGGCCACAGACTGTTGCCTCTCACGAGTAGATTTCCTAGTGACATTGCTAATCTAATCATTAGCAGTAGGCTCGGTTGGGTCGAGGCCCATCACATTACCCTCTCTTTCAAACTCGACCTTGTCCTCAAGGTTAATAGAAGCATGGGATTCGTGGTCTGGTGATGAATCAGCTGGGGCAACAAGAGGCAGTGGTATGGTCTGAGTAATAGGATCACCAACACATTTCTTAAGGACAAACACATGAAAAATTAGATGTATACGTGATGATTGAGGCAAATCAAGCTTGTATGCAATCGAATCAATGCGCTTAAGGATGCAAAAGGGACCAAAGTAGCAAGGACTTAGCTTTTGGTTTCAATGAAGGCGAAGTGACACTTGGCGGTAGGGCTGTAACTTTACAAAAACCCAGTCACCAATATTGAATGAGACATCACAACGGTGTTTATCGAACTGATTTTTCATTCGAGTTTGTGCCTTCAACAAATTGTACTTAAGTGTATCCAAAAGTAAGTCTCGGTGTGCCAAATTCTGATCAAGGTCTGAAAGTTTCACAATGCCAAGAATATAGCGAATAAGGGTCGGAGGCTCACAACCATAAAGTGCCTTAAAAGGTGTCATGCCAGCGGACACATGGTGGGAGGTGCTATACCAATATTCAGCCCACGATAAGAATTTAACCCAAGTATGAGGAGCTTCCGAAACAAAACAACGAAGATACATTTCAAGTACCTTATTAACAATACTTGAAATGTATTGGCTTGGTTGCATACAAGCTTGATTTGTTAAGACAAGAACTTAAAGCCCTTGTGGTACCCTGCAGCCGATTAAGTTCTTCCCAAAAAGCACTAAGAAATAACGGGTCTCGATCACTTATAATTTTAGTAGGAATGCTGTGCAATTTGATCACCCTATTAAGAAAAATCTCAACCAATTTAACGCTCGTGAATTGACTAGGAAGAGCAAAGAAGTGACCATACTTCGATAACCGATCAATGACCACAAATATCATAGTTTTGCCATAAGAAGGGGGAAGACTCGTAATAAAATCCATAGTGACTTCTTCAAATACTTGAGTCAGCAATGGAATAGGTTGTAGCAACCCGATTAGTGAGAGTTGAGACGCTTTCATCATTTGACAAGTCAAGCATTCACGTACAAAGCATTGGACATCTTTCTTCATAGATACCCAATAAAAGTTAGAAGCTACACGGTGATAAGTGCGTGTAACTCCAGCATGTCCACCAATTACAGAGCTGTGAAACTCCTCAAGGATTGAATTTTTCAATTTGATGTCATTAGGAACCACTAATCGATGTCGGAAGAAGACAAGGCTATCATGGATCGAAAATTCAGTAAAACTAGGCTCACCTGCAGCAATTTTAGCATGCATGCGAAGCAATTCAGAATTGGAAGTATTAAGCTTACGAAATTCTTCCAATCTATCAAAATTATGAATCGAGAGAGCCATGAAACACTTGGTTGGAACTCGAGAAAGAGCATCGGCCACCGTGTTCTATTTTCCGAGCCTGTACAAGAGTTCAAAATCAAAGCCAACTAGCTTGTAAAGCCAATGTTACTACTCGGGAGTTTGAATCGTTTGTGTGGTCAAGTTCTTTAAAGCTTTTTGGTCCATGACAATAGAGAATCGACGATCAAGAAGATACTGTCTCCATTTAACCACCACTTGGGTTATAGCAAACATTTTGTGATGATATGTCGGTGCCTCTTGCATTCGGGGCGAAAGCTTCTAACTATAATAAGCGACGGGTCTTCCATGTTGCTACAAAACGGCCCCAATACCCATACCCGAAGCATTAGTCTCAACAACAAAGGGGGAGGAGAAGTTAGGCAAAGCCAACACAGGTGCATCACTAGGGGCTATTTTCAACAGTGCAAATACAGTTTGCGACTCAGAGCTCCAAAGGAAATTATCCTTTTTGAGCAAGTCTGAAAGAGGTGAAGCAATTCGAACAAAACCCTTAATAAATCGGCGATAATAACCTGCTAAGCTGAGGAATCCACGAACACTTTTAACTAAAGTCGGAACTGGCCAAGATTGAATGGCGGATATCTTTGAGGGGTCTACACTTAGTCCATCGCCCGATACAAGGTGCCCAAAATACTCAATGCAATATTGCTCGAAAACACATTTTCTTTCTTTAGCTACCAGCCTATGTGCTCGTAAAGTTTCAAACACAAGTTGTAAATGAGTGTGATGGGCCTCCAAGGTACGGCTATATACCAATATGTCATCGAAGAAGATGAGAACAAAGTGTCGGAGAAATGGTTTAAAAATGCGCGTCATCGTAGCTTGGAATGTAAACGAGGCATTGGTAAGGCTGAATGGCATTACGAGGAATTCGTAATACCCCTCATGAGTCTGAAAAGTTGTCTTCAAAACATCATCGGATTTAACCAAAATTTGATGAAACCCGGCAAGCAAGTCTAACGTAGAGAATATCGTGGCATCAAAGAGTTCATCGAATAATTCATCCGCCGTTGGAATTGAAAATCGACCCCGAATGGTGATAGAGTTAAGAGCACGATAATCTACGCAAAATTGCCACATCCCATCCTTTTTCTTAACCAAGAGTACTGGAGAAGAAAAAGGACTCGTACTCGGGTGAATAATGCCCTCTCGAAGCATAGCAGCAACCTATTTTTCTATCTCCTGCTTCTGATAATGTGGGTATCTATACGGACGAACATTCACTGGTTTCGACTCAAGTTGTAACTGTATAGCATGATCGGTAGGCCGCGGAGGAGGTAAACCCAACACCGGAGTAAATACATCTGCAAACTGCTGAAGAAGCAATGTGAATGCAGATGCAGAAGCCGTGGTGATGGTAAGTGGATGAAAGTTAATCTGCAAACTGAAGAAAGTGGCAACTGAGCCCACATTAATACAACGTCGAAGAGAATTAAGCTCAATTTGTTGCGGATACGAGGCAGTGATGCCTTCCAGCAAACCTACGAATTCTGATAAGCAAATTGAAAAGAACAATCTGCATAATTGGTGATAACAGGCCCCAAAGTAGCTAACCAATCAATGCCCAAGACAATATCAGAACCATACAAGGGAAGATGGTAAAAATCAACTGAAATTTCAGTGCCCTGAATCACTAATGGTACATTATGAATTTTACCCCTGCTATACAAACGGTCTCCATTACCAACCATTACTGGAAACTGAACTGAGCGGTCGACCTCGAAACCCAAATAATGAACCACACAAGTTTGAATAAAATTGTTTGTACTCCCTCCGTCAAGCAAGACCTGAACCGAGTGGCCGTGGATGTGACCCAAGAAGCAAAGAGTGGCTGGAGAAGGGCATCCCGAAAGTGCGTTATAAGAGATGATAGTTGGACTCAAATTTGAGCTTGAGGAATCCAAAGATTCAGAAATGACCAGCGACGAAACAGACTGGTCGGATTCAACAGAAGAAATCAAAACGGAAGAAGACGATGAGTTGAGCACAGATGAAATGGGACAATCATCGTTGAAGCTAGGGCAGTCATCATCCAAAAGAAATAATTGGGGTTTATTGCACTTATGCCCCCTAACAAATTTCTCATCGCAATAAAAACACAAACCCTGATCTCAACGGCACTGGGCTTGTGCTTGGGTAAGACGACGAGTAACAGGTTTGGTTATGTCAATTTGGGCCATGGGTCGAGTGGAGCTAGCAAATGGTGTGGGCAAAATACCTGGGCTCACAAATTTCTTGTCTACCAAGCCCATGCCCTTATTAATGAAACGACGACTTTCTGCGAGTTTCACCTCTTGTAGGTAGGCTAAACTTATAGCATGGTTGAGCGAGTTGGGCTGAAAGGAAAGGACTTCATTTTTGATATCAGGATTGGTCAGGTCGGCCGTGCTGGGTCCGGACCCAATCCATACCAATCCATTCGACCCGAAGGCCGGGCTCTCTCCAGCCCAACCATATGTGAGAGACTCCCATGCAAACACAAAGACCTACACACGTGAAGACCTAAACCTAACGTTCATCCCGTATATAAG
>JANVCQ010012143.1:0-13014 GCA_025531925.1 Erythroxylum plowmanianum | reverse complement strand
CCTAAAAATGTAAAACACACATAAATCACTCCAATTCAATTTTTCAAACACAATTATCACATATTTCACAAAAAAAATTACATTTAGACACATATGCCAGGAAATGTCATGAATGCATATACAATCATGTGCATGTGCAAAAATTTCCATTCATATCTATATAGAGGTTATATGATGCATGAACATACCGAGGTATATTTACACTCGCCTAACCCGTCCCAAATGACCAATTTACCATTCCCATTGGTGATGGGATGTTACAAGATCAACATATTCTTTTATCACTCTTCATCTGGCATCTAAATTGCATTGTGAAAAAGAGATATTAAAATGTGGATTAGAGGTGAGTACTCTAGTAGGTGGTACTACTACAATTGGGGAGATTTGTAAAAGGTGTATTATTCGGGTTCATCAGGTTAAGTTAAAAGCCAACCTGATAGTATTGTAGTTAAGAGAAATAGACCTTATTCTAGGTATGGACTGGGTCACCCTATATAGGACTATCACGAACTGCTATACTAAGGAGGTAATTATTGAATCTCCTAATCAATCGAGAGTAATATTTTGATATGTTAGTCAAGTAGTGCCAACCAGGCATCTTTCATCAATGAGTGTTGTTTGATTGATTTAATGGGCATATGAGGCTTACTTAGCCTATGTAATTGATACCCAAATTGAGCAGATAGTTTAGGATATTCTCATTGTCAAGGAATTCTTGGACGTGTTTCCTACTGAATTACCAAGACTATCCCCAGATATGGAGACGGAATTTACTATCGATCTGGTTCTAGGTACCCCTCCTATATCAATTCCTTTATATAAGATGGTACTTGTAGAACTTAATGAACTCAAGACTCAATTGCAAGAGTTATTGGATAAGAGTTTCAATAGACCTAGTGTGTCATCTTATGGAGCTCCAGTTTTATTTGTGAAGAAGAAGGATGGAACCTTGAGATTGTGTATCAATTATAGACAGTTGAATAGAGTGATAGTGAAAAATAAATACCCATTATTGAGAATAGATGATCTACTTGATCAACTACAAAGAGCTTAGGTGTTCACTAAATTGGATATGAGATCAGGGCACTATTAGTTGAAGACAACAGGAGCTGACATACCAAAGAGTGCATTTCAAACTAGATATGGGCATTTTGAGTTTTTGGTGATGCCTTTTGGATTGACAAATGCTCCGGTAGCTTTTATGGCATTGATGAACAAGGTATTTCAACCTTACCTACATCACTTTCTGATCATATTTATTGATGATATTTTGGTGTATTAGAAGAGCAGAGAGGAACATTTTAAACACTTGAGGTTAGTTCTACATATTATGAGGGAGAAGCAATTGTATGCTAAGTTCAGTAAGTGTGAATTTTGGCTCAACTAAGTAGTATTCTTAGGACATATAGTATCTAGAAAAGGCATTTAGATAGACTCAAAGAAAGTTAAAGTAATGCTGAAGTGGAAAGCCCGAGAAATGCATCTAAGATTCGAAGGTTCCTTATATTAGCTGGTTATTACAAAAAGGTTTATCGAGGGTTTTTTTTAGCCCCTTTGACAGAGCTTATAAGAAAAATGTATCTTTCCAATGGACTGATAAATGTAAGAGGGGTTTTAAGGAATTAAAACATTGGTTGACTATGACATCAGTGTTAGCTACAGTAGTGTTTGACTTGAAAATATGAAACATTATCTGTATGGTGAAACATTTTAGATATTTATAGTCTAGAATATCTGTTGAGTTAGAAGGAGTTGAATATGAGACAAAGGAAATGGATTGAGTTGCTTAAAGATTATGAATGTATAGTTGAATACCATCCTGGTAAAGCTAATGTGGTAGCTGATGCATTAAGTACGAAATTTAATAGTAGTGTAGCATAGATTCAGATATCAAGGTTACCATACCTAGTGCAATTGAGAGCACTGAATGTTGAGTTAAATTTGGCGTAGAATGAAGCGTAAATAGCTACATTAGACCAGTATTGCATGAGAAAATTGGAAAGGCTCAAAGCAAAGATCTAGAGTTTATGAAGTTTATTGGGAGGCCGATATAGGACCCGAATTCTAGATTTGAGTTGAGAAATAATACATTATGGTTAAAGCAGAGATTGCGTGTCCTAGAAGTGGATGATTTGAGAAAGGAAATTTTGGAGGAAGCACATATAACGACTTATGTTTTGCATCTTGGTACTACCAAGATGTATAATACACTGAAACAACATTTTTGGTGGCCAGGAATGAAGAAACAAGTAGCTGAGTATGTTGCTAAATGTTTGACATCCCAGCAAATTAGGGCTGAGCATCAAGCTTTAGTTGGAAGGTTACAATCATTACCTATTCCGAAGTGAAAATGGGAGAGGATCACAATGGATTTCATTATGGATTTGTCGAGGACGTCCAGGCAATATAATGCCATAAAGGTCATTGTTTATAGATTGACAAAGTCAACCCATTTCTTACCTGTGAGGGAGAACAATACACTACATCAACTAGCCCAAAGATACATGAATGAGATAGTTAGGTAATACAAAGTCTTATTGTCTATTGTTTCTAACTGGGGTCCTAGATTCACTTTTAGATTCTGGGATAGTTTACAGACAAATTTAGGCACAAAGTTAAATTTCAACATTGCATTTTATCCTCAAATAGATGGATAAAGTGAGAGGACTATCCAGACTATTAAGGATATGCTTAGAGCTTGTGTATTGGAGTTGTAAGGAGCATGGGATCAATATTTAGCTCTTATTGAATTTGTATACAATAATCATTATCACAGTAGTATCAGTATGGCTCCTTATGAAGCCTTATATGGTAGGAAATGTCAGTCACCATTATATTGGGATCAAAAGGGATTTAGAATTGTTAAAGGCCTAGAGTTGATTCAAGACACCATTGATAAGGTGAAATTGATCTGCAGTAAGATCAAGGTAGCTTAAGATAGATAGAAAAGTTATGTAGATCAGCACAGTAGGGACAAGAAATACCAAGTGGGAGATAAAGTGTTTTTTAGAGTTTCAACTTGGCAAGGAGTGCTAAGATTTGGTAAAATTAATAAATTAAGCCCTAGATACATTGGTCTATATGAGATCATTGAGAGAATAGGACCATTGGCCTATAAGTTATCATTACTAGTTAAGATATCTCAGATTCATAATGTGTTTCATGTTAGTATGCTTAGGAGATATTAGTTAGATCCGACGCATATATTACTAGCATAGGAGGTTGAGATTGCAAGTAAATTAAGTTATGTGGAGGAACCTGTAAAAATAGTGGGTTATCAAACTAAACAGTTGAGAAACAGAGAGATTCCATTAGTTAAAGTTCTTTGGAGGAACCATTCGAGAGAAGAAGCCACATGGGAGACCAAGGAGAATATAAGGAAGCAATACCCCTATCTATTTAACCAATCAGGTAAGAATTTCGAGGATGAAACTTCTCAGGGGGAGAATTGTAATAGCCTATTCCTACACTTAGGAATTTAATGCTATATAAAGTCATATGAATCATATCATATGAGAATACATTAAGTTCATTTTATTTATATGCATCTTATTCACATACATACTTGAATTATAATTTAGTACATATCATAAAGATAGTTTATACACTCAATTGAGTTATTATGGGGTATGACAGATTTTAAATGTTTATGTTTTGATTTCATGATTGTGAATTGATCATGTCTTGAATTCTAGTTTGATGGACTGCAATTAATGAATCGAAATATTTTGTCATAATTAGGTGATTGATGAAGTGTTATATGCATCTAGTCTAGGAAAAATATTCATTGGTAAGACAAATTGATACATAGGAACGTAGGTTGATCAAGCCTAAGAAATAGTGACACATGGCATTAGTAATAATGTGACACATGGTTTGATTAAATGAGTGACAAATGATGGTTTAATTAGTGAGAAATGGCCTAGTAATTATGTGACAAAATGGACTAATTGTGGAGTGATAAAAGGAAGTTGAAGTAGAAGACATATGGCTAGGTCTTAGTACGAAATTTGGCATGACATGTGTCCACCTTCTCCTCCACACACCTACACCCATCTCTCATACTTGTAAGACCACCTTCTTCCATATTTTGGTCTTATGTTTTCTCCTTCTTTCTCTTACCAACGACATACTCACATAATCTCCCTAACCCTTAATTTTTTGCCAAAATTTGGTAACCTTCACCTTGCAATTAAAAACCCTTATGTTCCCACCTTATCCTGGCATATTTGGAGGGATAGTTAGCTTAACGATTGAGGAGATTTTGAGTTGAACAAGTAAGTGATTTTTGATCTCTATAGCAAGTTAAAAAAGAAACATTCATCATGATTAAATTAAGATGAGTGATATGTAGGGATGATGTTAAAGTTGTGCTGGAATTTGAAAAAGGATTGTATGGTTTCTATTTTGTTTTTATACTTAAAAATAGTGGAATATATATATGGTATAAGTTGAGATTTGAGGTGTAAATGATGATGTAACTATGTAGAAAAATGGGTATATTGGGAGTGTTCCTGAAATTGATAAGTTAGGGTTATATATAAGAAGGTGAATGATAGTTCTATTTTGGTTGTGATGCATGAAAGACTATGATTTATGAGTTGCCAATTGAATGATTTCGAGTTGGAATTTGGAGATGAAATTGATGAGAAAATAAAGTATAATTTAGGTATAATTAATGGATTAGTATCATGGTGTTAGAATTTGGAAAAAGATTTAAGGAAAGGGATGGTGAACCATCTGCTCACCCATTCCACGATCGTGAAAGCAACATGAGCTCCTTCCCACA
Source organism: Erythroxylum plowmanianum (assembly GCA_025531925.1). Classification (NCBI taxonomy): domain Eukaryota; kingdom Viridiplantae; phylum Streptophyta; class Magnoliopsida; order Malpighiales; family Erythroxylaceae; genus Erythroxylum; species Erythroxylum plowmanianum. The sequence goes on along the minus strand of JANVCQ010012143.1, from coordinate 8,225 downwards.
ATCGTGGGAAATGCCCTGGAGAAGAAAATTTTATGTTTTGTCTTCCCACGATCGTGGAAAGGTATCCATGATCGTGGGAAATACTTGGGAAGTGAAAAAATATTTTTTATGTGATTGTTGAACTAACTACAGATAAGTTACTTTACCTTGGTGTATTTGGATTTGATTAAGTTTGAAATGAACCTAGATGGTTATATGATTAATTGATTAAGGGTTTGATAAGTTTAAGTTGATATTTGATGTTAGAATTAAGGAATGGATTATTTGTTATCAATAATGAAAGTGTTCTTATAAATGCAAATGTGATGCAAGGGATATAAATCATGAATTAGGTATGATTGAATGATAATTTGGAAAGTTGTATAAGTATGGAATGTTAGGAAGGGATAGATAAATATATGATTGAATGAATTTAAATTAATTAAGATGTCTTAAGGCATTTATCTAATCGCCAATAATTTATATGCAAGATATGACGAATGAATAAACAAGATTTGTGAATAAGGTTACATACCCGGGATAGTCGATTGAGCATGCATTAAACATAACATATATACATGTGTAAGATTGGGTATTCATTTGATTAAACAAGTTAGTAATGTATACATATGTGTGTATTGCATGATATAGAAGCATAATTGACCGAACGCATCCAGAAATTGCTAGATTGTCAAGGCAACAGCTATTCTGGAGCATACTGTGAGTCAACCTAGATGTTCTCTCACCATAATCTAGTTGCTTCATTTAAAATTTAGTTATTGAATTGCTACTCATGTGATTGTGATAATTTCAGACTATCAATTGTCAGAGGAGAATGTTATTCGGGAATGTATTGGAAATGTTTTGTAAATGTATATGAATATGGAAATTTGTGTTCTTAACTTAATGTTGAATGCTAGACTTAAATTAGAAGAATGTGATGGATGACTGGAATATTTCAAATGTGAGATAATGAATGCATCATATGTGAATTGTTGCATCTCATTACATTGAAATGCATGAATAGATAAAGGAGTTATGACCGAAGTGAATCAAGTGAAAAAGAGCTTAAAGCTTATAAATGTGCACAAAGAGTCGCAGGTTCAGTTATCAATGAACTCAATATCCATAATAGGTACAAAATAGTATATATAAATGAGCCTGATATCCACAACGGGTATGGGATAGTTAAATAGGCACTCGATTACAACAAAGTAAAAATGAAGTGAGTCACATCATTTACATATGCATCCTTATTTATGAAATGATTAAATGGATATACCTTATTGACTAATTAAATTAACATGTAGTTTAAACTGAGATGAAATGTTGAATGGTTGAAATCAATGAAGTATGTGACGTGATGTGAATTATTCATTTATATGAAATTTTGGTAAATTGTACTATATATGTGTTAATGAGTGCTGATATGAGTGAGCACATCGATGATGGTGCTATCTATGGATGTTCGGGCATATGCACTATAGTAGTGGTGTGTTATAGTAAGCATATCTTTTTTTAATTTCTCCTCTCTTCTTTATGATAATTGGATCTTCTCACTTGCTTCCTTAAGGTGAAATGAGGGAGACAGCTTTCTTGTCTCTCTTCACTGTACCTTTTAAGGCTTCCTTTTGAGGTTAAGATAAAGTAGTCTCACCTTTTGGCTTAGTGAAGTCATTCTCTATAATGTCCTAAAGATTATATGTTTTAAACAAGGCCTTTTTTTATGTTCCAATTACCATAGTTGTCTTTGGAGAACTTTAGAATGCGGAGGTCTACATCACTTTCCATCTTCCATAAGGATCTTCAATGTCTTATACTACTTTCTTATAAGGTGATGGGATTCTACTTAGAGTAGCTATGCTACTAAAACAAGGAAAGAATTTTAAATTCTCAATAAGAACTTGAGCAATAGCTTAAAAATGAGAAAGACACACTTAATAGAAGAGAAACCCTTACTTACTTATCTTATCCTGCTTGCTTTTAAAGAAATTTATACAAAAAATCTAGATATTTATACAAATTATTTAGATAACTGGGAGATATTTCTTAAAGTTATTTAGATATTAGAAGAGGTCATTCCCAACAAAGATGTTTCTAAATATCTTCTAGAATTTCGATTGTATTTCTTATCCTTTGGACCTATATAAGTAGTCAATTTTCGTGACCTAATACTTGGAATATAAAACAAGTTTATCTTCCAACAGATATCATATACTCAAATTGTAATTAAAAGTGTTATTGAAATTTTATCTCTCACCATATGAAAAGGAAAATCCACAAATGGACTAAAAAGCGAATCTTTATATTATTATTATCATCTGATCTCCCTAATTAGTGTTAATGGGGAAACAACTAAAAAATGAAAAGAATTTGATTCCATAAAAAACATCAACTAAATTAAGTAATCAATAATGAACTTATGTTTAGAGAATCCATCAACAAACACCCTTTCCTCAAGAGACTTTATAGGAACCTTCCATATAATTCATCTGTAACCTGTACATTTTAGTATATAAAAACTTGGCCAAAAGTCAAAAATCAAATCTAAATTTGTCATATCATAAAGCTACTAAATGGCATACGTATGCATAAGATATAGCGCAAGAGACAACGAGGACTTGACGATGACTTTAGAGATGAACTATTATGGTAAAACTTGTTAAGCTTTATAATGAGTAATGAAGCCATTGTGTATATGAAAGTATTTGTTGTTATCCTAACCTATGGCATCTTTTGGTTATGATTTCTTTAGTTTTGATATTTTCACTTTAGTTGATGGTTTTCATCACAAGGAAGTGAGTTAGAGAATGAGTATAGGGTGTCATGCCTTTTTGAATTCATTTCTTAATATTAACTCAATTATGTGATATGTTACTTATTTGTCACGTGGTTATCATATATTAAATAGCGAAAAAATAGATAAGAAAAATATGCAATTGTATTGCTTTTTTTATGTGTTTTAATGAAATTCTTTATATTGTATTTATAAATGTCTTTGGAATCTAAGTTGTTAAGATAACAATAGAAAATAAATTCAAATGAGATATAAGATTATTCTAAGCACAAATTATGTGTAATCTCATAAAGTAGAGAAATCTATACATGCTTACCATCTATAATGTGGTAGGATCAGAGAAATATCTACATATGTTTATCAACCCCCTTAAGCTCACAGTGAGTGGTCATAGTGAGCTTGCCATGAAGTCGTTGAAAAGTAGATGAGGATAAAGTCTTGGTCATGATATCAGCAATTTGATGACTAGAGGATAGATGCTGAATGGATAGAGCTTTGCTAATGGTCAAATCTTTGACAAAGTGAATATCAATCTCGACATGTTTTGTGCAAGTACGAGTGATTGGATTAGAAGAAAGAAATATGGCACTAAGATTATCTCACCAAAGTGTGGGTGTGAGGTGAGAGAAACCAATTTCACCGAGAAGAGTTTTAATCCAACAAATTTCAGTAGAAGTAAGAGCTATGTTTTGATATTCGACTTCAGTGCTAGATCTAGAAATAGTGGGTTATTTCTTAGCACTCTAAGAGATGAGGTTTGGACTAAGAAAGATACAGTAACTAGATGTGGATTGACAATTATCAAGACACCCTACCCAATTAGCATCACAATAAGCTTTAAGGGAGAGGGACGTTGGTCTAGTTAAATGGAGGCTAGAAGTGGGTGTGCGTTAGAGGTATCAAAGTATTCGTTTCATTGTGGTCCAATGAAAGTAGGTAGGATAGTGAAGGAATTAAGAGACTTTATTGACTGCAAACTGAATGTCAGGAGGAGTAAGACAGAGATATTAGAGAGCACCAACAGTGCTTCTACTTGCAAAAGGATCAGATAGTGGTGTACTATGATTTTTAAAGAGAGCAAGAGTGGGGGTGATTGGTGTAATGGCAGTTTAGGACTGGGTAAAGTCCTACGCAAAGAAGGAGATCGTTGGTGTACTTATACTAGGTGAGTAATAGTCCTGTAGGTATGGTTGTGGCTTCTATACTAAGGAAGTAACAAAGAGTACCGAGATATTTGATAGAAAAGGCCTTGTTAAGTTCATGAATGAGAGTAATGATGAAAAAGGGTGAAGAGTCAGTAAGGATATTGTCATCAATATAGACTAGAAGTTGTTGTATGGGAAGAGGTGGAGTGAACAAATAAGGATGTATCAGATTTGGTAGAAAATAAAATTGAGATTAAGGAGCTTTTGATTGAGACTCTGAAACCAGGTCTATAGAGCCTATTTGAGCCCATAAAGAGCTTTATAAAGACGACATATATCAAAGGGTTTATAAGGGTCAAAAAAGCTAAGAGGTTAGGCCATGAAGACTGGTTCGAGGAGATGTCTATTAAGGAATGCATTGTGGACATCAAATTGACATATAGGCCAATTTTAAGATAAAGAAATGGTAAGGATAAGGCAGATTATGGTAGGTTTGACGATAGGACTAAAGATATCAGTGTAGTCTATATCAAGAGCTTGATGATATCCTTTGGTAACTAGACAAGCTTTGTAGCAATCTAAGGTACCATCAAGATTTGTTTTTGTGAGAAAAACCCATTTGCATCCAACAATATTAGCATTAGGAGGTAGGGGACAAGGGTCCAGGTATGATTGCGATGTAGAGCAGTGAACTCATCAAGCATGGCTTGGCGCTAATGTGGAAATTTGTTTGCTTAAGTGAAGGAGGCGGGATCAAGGTCATCCAACGTTTGTGTGGTGATAAAATATGTGACATAGTCTGAAAGAACTCGAGGAATACGAGTATTGTCATGTATTCGAGTGAGCATATGGTATTGAGGTAATGGGGAAGGAGGTGGCAGGGTTGATGTGATTGTGGATTATAAGGGGTTTGAAGTGGTAGTGGTAGGGAGATTGTAGAGGACGAGGACGTGGAACAGGTCAGGGGGGAGGAAGTGACATAAGGAAAAATATTTTCAAGAAACTGAATATGTCGTGAGATGTAAAGTTTAGAGGTAATAGTATCAAGGCAACGATACCCTTTGTATTATGGTGAGTAACCGATAATTAAAGACGCATTTGGTGGATTTTTGGGTGATTTTTGGGTGAGTTTGTCAGTATGAGATGCCCCAAGAAAAGGAAAGCAAGCACAACTAAAGACATAAAGGTGAGATAGATTAGGTGGTTTGAGAAATAGGATTTCATGAGGACACTTATGATTGAGGAAAAGGGTGGGGAATAGATTGATGAGATAGTAGCCGTAGAGAAAGCTTCAAACCAGAAGGATTTGGGTAGGGATGCACGAAAGAGGTAAGTAAGTCTAGTTTCAGTAATGTGACTGGTTTTGCACTCGGCAAGGTCATTTTGTTGTGGAGTATGAGGATAGGAAATGCGATAAAAGATGTTGTGTTTTGAGATAACTAATAAAAGGACCTTTGATGAGTTCAAGAGCTCCATCGCATTGAAAAGTTTTAATAGGGGTGGAAAAGAAGTTTAAATTTGAGAAAGTTTTAATAGCGTGAGTTTTGAAGATTGAAATTGAGAAAGTGCTTGATTTTTGTGGGTTAAAGGGAAAATCCAAGTGTAACGGCTAAAGTTGTCAATAAAAATAATAAAGTAATGACAACCAGAAAAGGAAGGTGATGGTGACAGACCTCAAATATCACAGTGAATAATTTGTAATAGTATAGTAGTGACATGAGATGATAAAGAAAAAGGAAGAAGAGTACTTTTTCCTAATAAACAAGAAGAACAATCATTTAATACACAAGAGGACAATTTAAAGGGGAGAGATAATCTAGAGAGGATGGTGGAACATGGATGACCTAAGCGTTGATGCCATAGAGTGAGTAGAGTAAATGTAGCTTGGAGAGCAACAGGATTGTGAATGCTCAGGGGAATCTGTATAGGATAGAGATTATTATGGATGGATCCCTTAAGTAATGGTATCTTAGTGGTGAGATCCTTCACAATGTAACAAAAAGGGTCAAACTTAATAAGATAAGAGTTATCTTTAACAAACTTAGTTATAAAAAGTAAATTTGCAGTAAGATTGGGGACAATTAAAACATTATTGAGGTAAAGAGGACAAGTTTGAATAGAGAGGGTGACATTACCAGTGGAGGAAATATGAAGCGTTTGCCTGTTACCGATAATCACTTGATTTGGACCATTGTATGGAGTTTTAGAGTCGATGAGATGACAGTCAGGGGTCATATGTGATGTAGCACCAGTGTTAAGAAGCCAATCAATAATAGTACTAGGATGAAGTTGGGTTTGATTAGAGGAATGTTAAATATTGAGAGAAGTAAATGTAGTAGGTAGACTGTTAGGGTCAAGTGGGCGATTTATGGATTTGGAGTATCTGAAATGGCAATGAGCAACTATATGGCCCCATTTTGAACAAATTTAACACTAAGGGGAAGGTTTAGAGGGATTGTGGTATCAGAAGTGAGAATTGGATTGGGCTTGATGCTGGTGGGCGTAGGATGTATGTTTGCCACTTAAGGTATTTTGGAGAGTCATTATCTGGAGTGGTGTCAGGTGGAAGGACAATGCCATTGATATATCCCAAGAGGTCAGAGGTGATAGGGATAACTTGTATTTGGTTGTGCCAAATGAGATAATTGGATGAATCTAATTATGTAGTTAGGAAATTTGTAATTTGGTTGATGGGTAGTGTGGGAGAAGTAAGGTCTGTCATTGAAGCATGATTGTGTTATGCTTGCTCTGCTACTGTTATATGTGGACTAAGTATTTGAAGAAAAGATTAAGTGAAGGTTGTGTCAGCAGAAAGAATGTGTCTTGCATTTGTGTTTTGAGCAGGAGTGGTTAAATGTAGGTGGAATAGGTGTATGTAGCTAAAAGAAATGTATAGGCTCTGATACCATGAAAAAGCAGAGAAGAAAAGTATGCAATTGTATTGCTTTTTTTATGTGTTTCGATGAAACGTTTTACACTATATTTATACATATCTTTGGAGTCTAAGCTGTTAAGATAATAATAGAAAATAAATTCAAATGAGATATAAGATTATGCTAAGCACAAATTATACGTAATCTCATAAAGCAGAGAAATATGCACATGTTTATCATCTATAATCTGGTAGGATAAGAGAAAGATCTGCACATGTTTATCAAATAGTTTTATTGATGTAGGGTGCCATATTAGTACTACTAATTATGAGATTAATAGTGTGTTATTCTTAGTATAAATTAAAAGTTTGAATATTTTATTATTAATTTTAGTAATTCTAATTATTATAGAAAATTTGGGTAAAATTCAAAATTCAATTGTAATTTGTTTTATAATTATTGATGTATTAATTACAACTTTCTTGAAATTTATTATTTTAGTCTCACTTTCTTTTTGTTGAAAATATCCTGCAATTATTTTATTACAATGTCTTAATATTAACTTACGTCGAGATTGTTGACTTGGATTATCAACCATCCCATATACTAAAGTTTTCAAATTAGTTACCTATTTAATTTTTCTAAATCCCAACTTTTTTTCTTTACAATAAAAAAGGATTTAAGACAATGAGATGAGTAATCAATGTATAAAATTTTAATTCATCATATTAAAAATGAGTTAGAATTTACAAGTTGATTAGTTAGCGTACGTCAATTTCAATTTCAGTTAGTGGAAGAAAATTATTTAAAAAATTATTTAGGCATTTCGCTGGTGCAATTAATTAATGTTGAATAACACTTATCAATTTAGACACGTCATTATTTACTCTAAAATAGCTTCCCATATAATGATTATATACAACTAATGATTTTATACAACGAATGTGGATCTCCAGAAAAAATGATTTTAATAGAAATTTGACGAGTTTTGAAATTAAAAAGAAAACCTTTGTTCTGGCTGCACCCTGATTATATAGATCTGGTAACTCTCATGGAAATGACTATGGTTTTTCCCCTGCAGGGCGAGGGTATACGTTTAGTCCATCTCTTGCTTAAAATGTGGAATTAATTTCATTTGTTGGATTTAGGCCTTATTTGGCAAACAGTTGATTGTATTAGCTATTAGCTGATTCTATCAGCTGTTAGCTGATAGCTGATTATATCAGCTAATTTGACCAGCTGATTGCATTAGCTGTTTGTTAGAGATGTTTAGTAAAATTAGTTGTTTAGTATTAACTGCTTATGTGTAAAATGACTTATAAGGACATGGCTTTAAAAAAATTAAAAGGGTATAAATATTATATATCTTAATATTTCGTTGAATATTCTTATAAGAATTTAGATTTTAGATATTTAATTCTACAAAAATTA
>JANVCQ010012060.1:0-13022 GCA_025531925.1 Erythroxylum plowmanianum | reverse complement strand
AAAACTCATCTAAGTATAATTTATACTTAGGTTTATTCCTCACTAAAACCATTAAAATCTCCATTCCTTTCTCATTGTCTCACTTCAGATTTTTTCCAAGATACCCCTTTCGAGTCTACTGTTTACGTCCAATCAGAAGGTGAAACTGATATAATTTGGTCAAACTCTCTTCAAGAAAAGTGTTCTTCTACATCTTATCTTTCTATTGATACCAAAATCACTCAATTTGGTTTAGAAATTTTGAAGATATGCCACAAACATTTTCAAGTTGTTCATGTCCAATACAGTGTACTATGCACAAATTCCTTCTAGAAATTAAACATCTTAGAGACTATATCACAATTCAACTTCTTCAAATAATTTATAAGTCTATATCTCTAGTTCTTCAAATCATCTCATTTAGAATCCTATAGATCCAAGTATAACCGAAATAGTTGTACATGTTAAGTGAAATCACACCAATTCATAATATTCCAACAGATTCCCTTATTTTGATTCGGTCCATCTTTTTTGAGTCAAAAACCAAAAGCTATAAATTTCTATGGAGAGATAGATAATTGTGTTATGAATCCAATGCTTCAAAAATCAGGTCATTTGGAGGTCAGGCGACAAAGTAATGGCTGAAAGAATCAAACATGGTTCTGCCCACATAAGACGAAGTAGAAAGCAGACGAAGCAAAAAGTAGACAAAGCAGAAAGCAGACGAAGCAAAAAGCAGACGAAGCAAAAAGCAGATGAAACAAAAAGAAGAAGAAACAAAAAATAGACAAATCAAAAAGTAGACAAAGTAGAAAGCAAAAGGCAAACGAAGCAAAAAGTAGACGAAGCAGAAAGCAGACAAAGCAAAAAGCAGACGAAGCAAATGATCAACTTAAGGCAAAGCATAAGTCAACCTAAGACGTCACCGATGGTCAACTTAAGTTGAAGCATAAGTCAACCTAAGACGATACAGATGGTCAACTTAAGACGAAGCAGAAGTCAACCTAAGACGATATCGATGTTAAATTTAAGATGAAGCAGAAGTCAACCTAAGACAATACAGATGGTCAACTTAAAACGATATGTCTTCACAGATGATATGACATCATCATAAACGATACTATCTTCACTCTTGAGCATCTCCACTTATAAGGACCATAACTTTCATCCTCAATCTCCATGTTTCCTCTCAATTTTCATTTAAACACTCATTCCCATCTCAGACCATCATTTCATTGCTATTTCAACTCCAAGAACCATTTCCATAATATCTGATCACTAACAATCCATTAAAAACTAAATAACATCATATCCACAATTTTCATCCCCTTAACACAGTGTTCAAGAATATAAATATGCGTAAATGCCATGATCATGCACTGATAATAAAATCAACAACTTTATTTCAAAAATCCACATCTCTAACCATTTTATTCACTACTTACTTGTTGAAGACTCCAAAAGTTTCAACTATCTTCAAGCCCTAACTCCATACAAAATTACATAAACCACTGTGAACACTAACCACTTTTGGTTTTTCTTAAGGCAAAAGAAACACTTAGTAGTAAAGGAAGTGGTGAGGGATATGAAAAAAGCAAAGTTAACTCTCAGAAGGAGTTTGATGGAAAAATTTGGAGAAGATTATAACAAGGAAAGAACTTAGGAAAAAGAGCAAACCCCTTTTTAACTCTAGGATAACTCAAACTTACTTCTAACTAATAATAAAAGCAACTTAACACTTGTCACTTTTCTTAAGGTCTAACTCTAACTAAGTTTCTTTTGAAACTAACTCCATTAATTATATCTTTACAATCCAACTATCTCCAAATCTTCTTTTGGATTTCTTTTCCCCTATTTTCTATAATTTTCTGAAATTTATTCCTAAATTCATTAAAAGTAACAAATCTCACAATTCTACTAACCAATAATATTTTCAACATAAATAAATTTAAATTTCACGAAAATTTCAAAAATCTCATCTCAATTCAATTATACTCGGAATCATTCATGAATGCATGTACAATTATTTTCATATGCAAAACTTTCATTATTCACATGTATTTCTATGCCATATTATGCATGAGTATGAAAAATACATTTTTAAACTTCTTATTAATCACTCATATTTACTATTCTAACCTTCCCACAGGTAATGGGATGTTACAATTAGTTAAGGAGATAGAAGTATAAGATGTTAGTTTTAATAGACATAAGGGGTAAAATGGGAAGGGCAGGATAAATGATGGGCAAAATGGGAAGAAAAAATAATAAATGGGCTTGAAGTAAGAAAGAAGAAGGCAAAAACGTGGAGAGAAGAGAGAGTGTCGTGACAAATTAGAGAGGAAGAAGAAAAAAATGTGAAAAGGAGAAGAAAAGAAGGAAAATCGTGGGAAGCTTGGAAGGAAGAAGAAATCAAGCTAGTCAAGGTAAGTTCATCTTTTCTTCTTGCTTTGTTAGAGAAGGGGTTAGAGAGAGAAAGGGTAGAGAATGAAGGGTTTATGTTGGAAGAAGATGATTTAAGAAAAACTCATTTGATTTTAGGGTTTTTAAACTAGGTTTTGGTTTTTCTAACCTAAATGGACTATGAGTAGGTTAGATTTGAGCTTGATTTGTATTGATTGCATTTTTGTGATTATGGAAGCTTTAGGGGGGATTTCCAATTGAAAGTGGATTGAATGAGAATTTTGGTTATGTTAGAAAATCAAGAAAACCCTATTCAAGAGCAAGAGGAAGGGTACAATTAAGTTTCAAGTAAAATAAGGTGGGTAATTTATTTATAGTTATTGTGTAAGGAGAAAAATTCCTTGTATGTATATTGTGTGCTAAAATGACTTGCTTTGAAGAGTTGTAATGTGAAAATTGCATTATGAGGTATGACATTTGATAAAATTGAATTATGAGTATGATTATGCTATGCCTTGTATCATGGCATTTTGATTAAATGGAAAGAAGGAAAAGCATGAGAATATGAACTTTTGATTGAATTGAGCATGAGATTTGATTGTTCTTAGGCGAGAGAGGAACTGTTTTGCAGTCATGTGCATGTCGATATAAAGCCTTCTCTCGACTGCCCGCTTGTGGCACACGAGATCTAAAAAGTGGACTCGTTTCGTTCACGAAGTAAACTTCGGTTTCTCTGTTTCATTCCATGAAACCCTCGAGCCATTTATTTGTACATTTTCATTTTGATGTGTTAAGTTATGGTGAAGTTGAGTATTATGCTTTGATATTAAATTACATCCAATATGTTTTATGTGATGATGTATTGAATTATGAGTTGTGAATTAGAATTGTGATTGTGGAACTTACAATGCTAGATTAAGATATAACATGTATGTCTAAATGAATATTCACATATATGTTTGATTGTGTGGTTCATAGCCAATGGATATAAATATATTAGCCACTGAGCTGTGTAGCTTAAACCATCATTTTCCCTCCTCAAGTGTAGAAGGAGAAGATTATCAATCCTTGCAACGCAATTGGACAACTCCGAGATAGTTAGCTTTTATACTAAGCTAGTTCGAGCACTTTTGTATAGCTTATTAAGCAAGCCAAACATTGAGCATCCATTTGTATTTGTTTTAAGTTTGTGATGTGTAAATTGATATGTAAATAAAGTTTGTTCAATTATTTACTTTGCTTAGTAATGAGAATGTGAATTTGAGGATTTCCGTGTATGATTATGTCATTTTACAAGTTGAGTATGATGGTTGTGGATGTGGAATGTATGTATGCATATGCTTCTTTGTCGAGATTGCAAATTGTTGCTCGTTTTAGAATAACATGTTAGAGATTGGAAAGGTTGTAGGGGATGAACCACTTGAAGTGAAATTTAAGAGTTTACGAAAAGGTATTTAGTAGTTGAATTGATATGAATAGATATTGCATTTTGCAAGTTCATAGGTGTAGAAATTGTATTCTTAACTCAAGGGAAAAACTATATCGATATAGGTAGAATTAGCCAAAGTTGTCTTCATGAAAGTTGTAGTTTATCTTCCTAGTTTTCCAACGATATAAAGTATGAAATTTTTGGATATCGGAGTTAAGAGATACGATCATTATAAGTGATGATGCTGCATAGGATGTATATACAGAACAACTATAGTAATGATGAGAACTTGTTGTATATAGAAGAAATGAGTTTGGAAAGATTATGAGTGAAAGTGATGTTAGAATGGATGTAGGGACCATTGAAGAGGCTCTGGGGGGAGTTTTGTATCACATATGTCCGTTAGATAGACTTTAGATCTGTTAAATGGACCTTTTTGGGTGTAAAAACACCCCCAGCCTAGTGAATGTCCATTAAATGGACCTTCTCTAGTGTAAAAACACCTCAAGCCTGACAATGTCCGTTAGGTGGACATGTATGTCCGTTTAACAGACATACACAGGACAGCTATAGTAAATCAGCAATTTTGACCCTTTAGATAGAAAAATATCTCTTTTTGGTCTTCATGAAATTGTAGATCTAGAAGTCCTCTTTCATACCGTCTAAGAATGAACGTAATCCGAGGTCTTTAGAGAAAGTTATGCCAATTGTTCCAAGATAGGTATAATATGATTGAGGATATAAACATGTTTGATTCTTTTAGACACAAGTTCATTATCCGACCTCCAAATGGAGTGATTCTTGAAGCAATAGATTCCTAACACAATTTTATACCTCTGAATAAAAATTGGTATCCATTGGTTTTGATTTGGAAAATATTGATGGAGAGAAAGTGAGGAAATTGATTGGAAGAGCCTGAATTGATTGTTTATCACACATACTTTGGTATTTTACTAATATCTTGAACCGTAGAGCTCCAATTGAGATGGTTCTTACTTTAGAATAAACTAGAGACTTAGAGACAATTATTTTGAAGAAGTCAAATTGTGATTCTGCTGTGTGGGCTCGCCCTTATGGTTTGAGGTGCTATGAGAATGATGACTAAGGAGATTTCATTGAAATAACTCTATCGAGAAATACACTCACGTATTATGATATTCGGAATGATTGTTGGGCTTCAAAAATGAGGCTCAACATCTTGTGATATCAGAGCTTAGGTTTTTGGGTTCCTAGGCTTAGAATGCATAGTAGTATTAATTGTTATGCTACGTGACTACTTGTTTGCATTGCGAAATGATTGGTTGCATTAAGTGACATGCATGTCATGCATACATGTAGGAAATAAGATTCAAAATGAAAGGAAGCTAAAAGATAATGTCTTATTGAAGGAGTAAAATGCCACCTCGTAAAAGAATACAAGGAGTTTTTCAAGGATCTACTGCACCTAATTCCTCACCATTAGAGAAGGGAAATGACGAGTATAGAATCCAAGTAATTGCAACCACATAAGTCATATGTATGAACTTTTGTTAAGAGTTTAGACTATTAGAAACAATGAAAAGAATGGTGATTTGTTATAGTGTAATATAAGGAAAGTTGTGGATATTTAGAAATAAGAAGTATTACATGTCCGATATGTTAGACATAGCTTCAGTATTTGTGGTTATGTCAGCGAATATGGTAACAGAATTTTGTTATGGATATGTACTTGAATTGATATGGATGTGAAACTATTTCCATGAATTGCTTGAAAAAGAGATCGAGGCTAGGTGAAAACGACAAGATTTAAGGTATACAAGCAAAGTGGAATTGAAATGTTGAACTCTGAATTTATGATATGGTATAAGATTGTGCTAGTGAATTTGATATTAGAATTTCAAGATGGCTATACGTCTATAATTCTAAATTGATTAAGAATGTATGTATGGAAATGAAACAAATCACAGTGATATATGTAGAAGTTCTCAAGGTTATGTCAACCAATTATTATGAGTACATATCTGATAATGTGGTTAAATTGGTGAATGATATGATTGAGTACATACGAAATCTATATTTGGATATGGTATAGGAGATAATCTATGATCCCTATAGTTAAAGGTTATGAAATCAATCAGAGTAACGAGATGAAAGTATGGTATAGGTGATTATGTTGAAAAGGTAACTACAATGGATTACAAATTTTTGAATAGTCGTAAAATATTCAGAGATTGTTCAAAATCAATTGTGATAGATGTATTAGTAGCATGAGATATAAATTGGTGACCTACCGAAATTACTTTTATATATAAGATGCAATGATCTTGATGGTATATACCAAAACATAATAGTAAATGAATATGCCTCCTATTTCATTGAGTTTTATTATAAAGGATATTTTGATCATGTAAAGTGTGACCGAAGTTGAAATTATTGAAATATCATGAACAGTTGAAATTGATCGTATTGAGGTGTTAAGAATGGCTGAAACAACATTGATGATGATAATGGTTGATTGATAAAGATTACATGAACATGATGATAGTAGTAAGAAATCTTCTTTTGAAGAAGAATTTCATTGAATTAGGTTAAGCAGATCAAATAGTTTATATTAAGAATGATCAATGAAAGAACAAGTCGGAAATAAATATATAATGAATCAAAAGTGAATATTGGAGTTATATCTTTAGTGGAGACTCAAGCATAAGAGGTAAAGTATACTACTAAGAGTGTATACATTATGGTTAATGTAATGTATCCAACTAAGTGAGTGGATTTTTGGAAGTTGAGGTAACACTATTGCTAACATGAGGAGAACTTAGATCCACATTATATTTTATGCAAGTATGCACAAGAAATATAAATTAGATTTTGATGAATGTGTTACCAACACAGGAATTTAAGTTGCAAATAAATTGAAATGTGGAGAAACTAGTACAAATGAGCAAACATTAGAATAAGTCAATGTGAAATATAAGGAAATCTAAAGAATGGAGAAAATCATTTAAAAAAGGTAAGTCAATTGGGAAATTGAAAAAAACATGAGATAATACTACCTTATTAAGGAATTAGTTATTTAAGGAATTATGAGAACTAATCATGGGCATATGGATCTTTGGAAATATTTGTTCGGGTTAACAAATGCCTCGACAGTACTATGGTATTGAAGATTAAAGCAATCCAAGAAAAATTTGATGATATATTAAATGTATTTGAAAAGTTAAGAAGAACAGTTTGAATACTTGAGGAAAAATGTGTAAATTGTATAGGTAGTGAAAGTAAAGAAAATTTTGAGGGATTATAACACTGATATTAATTATAACATCTAGATTTGGAGATTTTATAGCATACAATGATTTTGTATAAGAGATTAGGATATAATCCAATGCAGAATAATAAAGTGATTTCATATGCATGGACACAATTAAGCCTCATAAGATGATTATTTGATGTATGAATTGAATCTTGCTATAATAGTGATCGCTTGAAAGTTGAAGACATTATATGTACAGAAACATCTTGGATATATATAAATATATAGATCATTAAAGTTTGAGGCAATTATTGAGTTAAGAGAATTGAATACTAGAGTGGGATAATGGATAGAAGTTCTAAAAGATTATGATGATACAAATGAGTATTTCCCAGTAAAGTTAGTGTTGTATCTGATACATTAAGCAAAAATCTCATTAGCAGTGAAGTATGAATTCAAATATTGAAGTTATCAATTGTAGTGCAAAAAGGAGCATAGAGTGTGGAGTTGAATTTTAGGCAAATCAAAGTACTATTTGCTATGAAATTGAAGATTAGTTTCATATGGAAGGATTAACAAAGCCCCAATTGAGGATTCAAAAATTGGGAATCTTATTGAGGAATTGAAAATGGATATGAATTATGAGTTTAAATTGGAAAATGATGCTTTGTGATTGAAATGGTAAGTATGTATACCGATAAAGATGATTGAGTAAGGAAATTACTAGAGAAAGCTCAAATAACAACTTAACTAAGCTTGAATTGTATTGGTCCATATAAATTTAATAAGAACTGGACCATTGACTTACGAGTTAGTATTATTAACAAAGATGTCTTATATTCATAATGTGTTATATGTGAGTATGCTAAGAAATATCGATATGATATGATATTGGTATTATCGACGCAAGAAGTGGAAAATTTTGAATAATCTGAAACATATTGAGGAATTAGTTAAGAAAGTGAATGACTAAATGAGTGAATGAAAGATCGAGTGAGTCTATTGACTATGGTCATTTGGAAGAAATTATTCGAGTGAATAAGTTACTTGGGAGACTGAGGAAAACATAAGACAGCATTACCTCCATTTATTTGATCACTCAGGTAAGAATTTTGAGTTGTTGGACCCCAAACTTTACTTGGAAGTTAGAACTATTATATGTGAAATTTTGGGAGTTAAAAACTGGAAAATATAGTTGAAACATAATCACTGAGTATGTTTCAGTGTTTTAGCCATAACTTTTTCTACAGTTATCCGAACGAGGTGATTCTTGATTTGGATTAAAATAGAGAGATAGGGCTACAAATTATCTAATGGAATTGAGTTCTAATTCAATCATTAGGAATTTAAATTTTTGGGTGCAATTTGAGCACAGAATATTGTTTCAGTATAAGAATAGTTCGGAAATGTTTGGGATATAAATTTTAGATTTCTAAACCAAATTGAATTATTTTTGTGCCATTAGAAACTTAAGACAATGGGGAATATTTTTCTAGAAAGAAGTGTTATGAAATTCCTTCAATTTTTCCATGATCATTAGTTAAGGAGTTAGAAGTATAAGATGTTAGTTTTAATAGACAAAAGCGGTAAAATGGGAAGGACAAGATAAATGAGGGGCAAAATGGAAAGAAAGACTAATAAATGGGCTTGAAGTAAGAAAGAAGAAGGTAAAAATGTGGAGAGAAGAGAGAGTGTTGTGAGAATCAAGGGAGAAAGAAGAAAAAAAAACGTGAAAAGGAGAAGAAAGAAGGAAAATTGTGGGAAGCTTGGAAGAAAGAAGAAAGAAGAAGAAATAAAGCTTGTCACGATAAGTTCATCATTTCTTCTTGCTTTGTTAGAGAAGGAATTAGAGAGAAAAAGGGGTATTGTGTAAAGAATGAAGGGTTTGTGTTGGAAGAAGTTGATTTAAGAAAAACCCATTTGATTTTAGGGTTTCTAAACTAAGTTTTGATTTTTCTAGCCTAAATAGACTATGGATAGGTTAGATTTGAGTTTGATTTGTGTTGATTGCATTTTTGTGATTATGGAAGCTTTAGGGGGATTTCCAATTGAATGTGGATTGAATAATAATTTTAGTTATGTTAGGAAATCAAGAAAACCCCATTCAAGAGCAAGAGGAAGGGTACAATTGAGTTTAAATTTTCAAGCGAAATAAGGTGGGTAATTTGTTTATAGTTATTATGTAATGAGCAAAATGCCTTGTGTTAGTATTATGTGCTAAAATGACTTGCTTTTATATGTTGTGAAGTGGAAATTGCATTATGAGGTATGACATTTGATAAAATTGAATTGTAAGTATGATTATGCTATGCCTTGTATCATGGCATTTTGATTAAATGGAAAGAAGAAAAAGCATGAGAATATGAACTTTTGATTGAACTGAGCATGAGATTTGATTGTGTTTGGGCGAGAGAGGAATCGTTTCGTAGTTATGTGCATGTCAATATAAAACCTTCTCCCGACTGGCTGCTTGTGGCACACGAGATCTAAATAATGGACTCGTTTTGTTCACGGAGTAAACTTCGATTTCTCTATTTCGTTCCACATAACCCTCGAGCCATTTGTTTGTGCATTTGCATTTTGATGTGTGTGAAGTTGAGTATTATGCTTTGATGTTAAATTACATCCAATATGTTTTATGTGATGATGTATTGAATTATAAGTTGTGAATTAGAATTGTGATTGTGGAACTTACAATGCTAGATTAAGATAAGGCATGTATGTCTAAATGAATATTCACATATATGTTTAATTGTGTGGCTCATCGTCAATGGTTATAAATATATTAACCACTGGGCTATGTAGCTCAACCCATCATTTTCCCTCCTCGAGTGCAGAACGAGAAGATTAGTTTACAAGGCAATTGGACAACTCTGAGATAGTTAGCTTTTGTACTAAGCTAGTTCGAACACTTTTGTATAGCTTATTAAGCATGCCAAACATTGAGGATCCATTTGTATTTGTTTTAAGTTTGTGATGTGTATATTGACATGTAAATAAAGTTTGATCAATTATTTACTTTGCTTAGTAATGAGAATGTGAATTTGAGGATTTCCTTTTGTGTATGATTAGGTCATTTTACAAGTTGAGTATGATGGTTGTGGATGTGGAATGTGTGAATGCATATGCTTCTTTGTTGAGATTGCAAATTGTTGCTTGTTTTAGAATAACATGTTAGATATTGGAAAGGTTGTAGGGGATGAACCACTTGAAGTGAGATTCAAGAGTTTACCGAAAGGTATTTAGTACTTGAATTGATATGAATAAATATTACATTTTGCAAGTTCATAGGTGTGGAAATTGTGCTCTAAACTCAAGGGAAAAACTTTATCGATCTAGGTAGAATTAACCAAATTTGTCTTATAAACGTTGTAGTTTATCTTCCTAGCTTTCCAATGATACGAAGTATAAAATTTTTGGATATCGAAGTTAAGAGATACGATCATTATAAGTGATGATGCTACATAGGATGTATATACAAAACAACTATAGTAATAATGATAACTTGTTGTATGTGATGAGTCATTTAAGTGGAGATTTGGGAGTTTAATGCAAACAAATTGGTAATTGAATGTTTAAGGAGTGATTGCATAAGAAGAAATAAGTTTGGGAAGATTATGAGTGAAAGTGATGTTAGAATGGATGTACGAATCATTGGAGAGGTTTTGGAGGAAGTTTTGTATCACATATGTTCGTTAGACAGACTTTAATGGACCTTATCGAGTGTAAAAACATCCCTAACCCAGTGAATGTCCGTTAAACGGACATTAGATCTATTAAATGGACCTTCTCGGGTGTAAAAACACCCCCAAGCCTGACAATGTATGTTAGGCGGACATGTATGCCCATTTAATGGACATACACAGGATAGCTAAAGTAAATCAGTGATTTTGACCCTTTAGATGGAAAAATCTCTCTTTGTCATCATTAAATTGTAGATCTAGGAGTCATCTTTCAAGCTGTCTAAGAATGAACTTAATCTGAGGTCTCTAGAGAAAGTTATGTCAATTGTCCCAAGATAGGTACAATATGATTGAGGATATAAACATATTTCATTATTTTGGACACAAGTTTATCATCCGACCTCCAAATGGAGTGATTTTTAAAGTATTAGATTCCTAACACATTTTTATACTTCTCTATAAAAATTGGTATCCATTGGTATTGGTTTGGAAAGGATTGATGGAGAGAAATTGAGGAAACTGATTGGAAGAGCATGAATTGGTTGTTGATCACACATACTTTGGTATTTTACTGATATTTTAATCCGTAGAGCTCCGATTGAGATGGTTCTTACTTCAGAATAAACTAGAGACATAGATCCACAATTATTTTAAAGAAGTCAAATTGTGATTCCGCTATATGGGCTCGCCCTTATGGTTTGAGATGCTATGAGAATGATGACTAAGAAGATTTCATTGAAATAACTCTTCAGAGAAATATGCTCACGGGTTATGATATTCGGAATGATTGTTGGGCTTCGAAAATGGGGCTCAACACTTTCCTAACAATCTCAGATACCTATGACCTCACTACCCCCACAACTCACTCAACTTCAATTTTTTTAATGGAAAAACTTGCCTATTCATTAATTGTCGAGTGAGCTCACTATCAACTTGACTAGACTGAAGACTCCTGAGGTCGCTTGGCACACAATTGTCTAGCATAAATCCCTCCCCCAAGGTTTCCTTCATTCTTTGGATATCCATAAAGAATAAGCTTAGCACTGATAATTGACTCTCTTCCATTGAAGTCAATAGATCTTGCCCACTCTGTTTAGTGCATGATGAATCCACAAACCATTTCTTCTTTTTATGCTCAATAGTTACCATCATCTAGGAACAAGTGAAGTTTGTATGCTGCTGGAATATATAAGATAACTCACTATCTATCATCATTCACTAGCTGACAACCCACTCATCCCTTCCTAAAACTGAAAGAGTGACTTTCATAATAGTTATGGGTCTAACAATAAAGTCCATTTGGAAGGAAATAAATTCAAGAAGACTTGAGGCTAAGATCAAAACAACGGGAACTCTAATTGCATTAGTTATTGATGGACTCAAGAGGCTAATCCTTTTAAACAACTATTGGGCACCGTTTCCGGAACCCAACCCTTGAACCATAAGATGTGAGCATATTCCAAGAAATCACCTTAACCGTTATTGGTTCATCTTCTTTTTCTGATACCAAACATGTTCGACCTCGATTCTGGAGCCCCATATTTGGAGTCAAAAATGTGATCTTCGTATTCAACTCATTGCTTTAACTTCAGAATAGTTTTTGGAAAAATCTTCCGACCAAAATTTCAAATTTTATTTCTTTAGAAAATGTGAAGCTCTATGTCTCTTGTTTATTTTGAAATAAGAACTATCTCAATTGGAACTCTATAGAAGAAGTTATGCTTAAAATGCCAAAGTATGCTCAAACCCCAATCATTCTCTCTAAACCGACCCCTCACTATCTTTCCATCAATATTTTGGAAATAAAAACCAATGAATACCAATTTCTATTGGGAGATAGAAAAATTTCTTAGTAATTTGATGCTTCAAGAATCACCTCATTTGGAGGTGTAATGGTGAAGTTATGGCCAAAAGATTCAAACATGTTTATATCCTCAATCATATTCTACCTATCTTGGGAGAATTAGCATAACTTTTTCTATAAAGATTATATTGAGGTAATTCTTAGAATATTTGAAATAAAATTTCTAGATCTACAACTTTCATGAAGACCACAAAGCAAGATTATGTAACACCCCACTCCCGCGTGATCCGAACCTGACATCAATGGTGATATCCGAATTCGTGCCCCGCGAGGGTAGCGTGCTACATCACTCAATAAACTTAGTATCAATTTTTTTTTTGAAAACATTCATACGCCTGAAAAACAGTAGACAATTGAGCCCGCGTTAATTTGTATACCATTCCAGTCATTCCCAATCATTACAAACATTCAACAATAATTTAAAAAAAAGCC
>JANVCQ010012014.1:0-13026 GCA_025531925.1 Erythroxylum plowmanianum | reverse complement strand
CTCCACAGGTATTGTCCTCTTTGGTCTTGAGAGGTGGGAGAGCCCTCTGGGTATGCACCACCACTCGAACTCAAGACTTTAAGGTTTTGTTGCTCTTTAAGAGCACGCCTCTTACCATTGAGCTTATCTGAAGGCTCAAAGGTCAATCTATAATATATAATCTCTCCTCGTTTCTAATATGGAATTTAATAAGAAGCTTATCTGAAGGCCTTATTGCTTGTGAACTTTCTACTAGTGCCACTCTCCACCCTTATTATCCTAACATCATATTAGCGGAATCATGCTCTAATCCTACTTGAAATGTTCCAAGTTCAAACTCACATATCATCATCATCATCATCATGATAATAAAATTTTAAGACTTTATTCATAATTCTTGCCTTTAACATCTCATTTTTGTAATCATCACTAATATAGGCATAGATATATCAAATAAGTGTTTCTAGGCAAGTAATATTATAAAAAATTAGTATTTAACATTTAAGAGTTTGAAGTATATAAAATAAGTGGCATTGCATCTATCAATTCCTAAGGAAGGTCTATAAAATAAGAAACTAATTCGTAAGATTTTTTAAGTGTTATAAAGATATTTGAGTAAAAATATTTGTTTTGAAAGAGTTTATGTAGTTGTTATAGGTATTTTGAACATATTTCATAAATTCTTTGCAAGTTTAAGAGCAAAGGAGGAAACTAAGATAAAAAGATGTAGTGAAAGAAGTCTTTCAGATTAAGTGCAGTTAGAGCCAATCAAATTATAGTTTTGGAAGAGAAAAGAGATAGACTTGTAGAAAGAAGAAAAGAAAACAATGATGATATTTAAAAAAAATATTTTCCTCACATAAATTGTGAGAAGATAAGCCAAATCTAATTTATTGCTAGTTAGACTAAATATGAAATTGCAGGCATCTAAACTTATGAACATAAAAGAATAAGTCAGTTTCAATAAGCTAAAACTAAAGTTGAATAAAAAGTATTCAGTCTGATGAAGATAAACAAAGTTGATTATTTACAACTAACCATCTATGATTTGATATTCTTAGAGGATTGAAAAAATAAAGGAGTACTTGGTTAGTTGGTATGAGAAGAAAGGAAAGAGTAACGAACGAAAAAGGATGTTGGGTAACATATCAAGATTGGATAAACAGTGTTTCCATATCCCCTTGTCATAAACATTAGATAAACAGTGTTTCCAAGCCTTAAGTCACCTCTTAAACATCTATAAACAAATATTCTAACTCTAATCAAAGCTTGTTCATCTACTAAAAGCTTTAAACATTAATTATAAAACTTTTTATAAGTTATCTTGCAATATTGCTCTTTAAGGTTACCTATCATCACTTAAACAACTTTATTAACACTTTAGTATTTTGTTATCATCAAAACTTTGTGTTTTAACCAACTTAGTTTAACAAAGGAAATCCATATCAATACAAAACCATAAAATCATAGTCTACATTCTCTTATTTGAAGTAGCTCTACTTTTATTTCTAAATTTTCAACATATCTCTCATGAGTGAGTCCATTTATATCAAATTAATTATATCTAAAATCAAGACTAATATAAAGACTTATAATGATATGACCATCGTCATTATGATGAGTGGGATTCCATAGTAATATGAGTAGGAATAAGGATCACTTTATCCAGAAATTCGATTGAAGAACATATTTAAAGTAAACAAAAAGGAAGAATTGACTTATATTATTGTTCCAATTACTTTAATTATGTGAATCTGTTATTTCATTGATGCTCTCTTAAATGATGAGGTTTTGTATACTTTTTATGTGCGCATTTTTACATGGTTGTTTTTAATTAAATTGTATATGTTAAACTAATTTATACAAATAAGTATTCATATTTTTATGAATAATTATTTGATTACGCACTAGTACATATTTAATATCCATTCAATATATAACTTTTAACAATAATTTTCTTCTGACATATATGATTACAAACATATATGTTGAATATTCAGTTTAAATATATTTTAGATGTGAACCCATAAACCTTAACCCATAACCCACTTTGTCATCGTTGTCGTTAGGCTTATCGTTGAAAAATACCAGGAGCTTAGGAGTCAGAATGAGAACTTCTCATGTTGAATCACAAGTCTTATCTTAGATGTTTTGTTATCTTTGGCTAACATGAATGATTCTAACTATGGATTCACTATTTTAAATTAACAGTTTTCGAGAAATGAGTTTTCGAGATAAATCTTAGATGTATAGATGATTAACCCCTGATGGTTTCATTAATCCTGAATTTGTTGAAGGAATTAAAGCTTTTATTCATTATGCATGTTCTCAGCCTACATACATGGATGGGCCAAAGGTTAGATGTCCATGTAAAAAATGCAAACACAAATGTTTCCTTACTATTGATGAAATTAATGTGCATTTACTGAGAAAAGAAATTTTACCCAATTATTTTGAGTGGACACGACATGGAGAACCATTTATTTCTAACACCTCAAGGGGTAATGAAGCACAATTGTCTTTCAACATACATGAGTATGGAGGGGAGATTAGATTTAGAAGAAATTATGTGGATGGAACTGAAAATCCATACATGCAAATGGTTTATGATGGGGTCAATTATATCTTTGAGGAAAATAGGGAAAATGTTAAAGAAGAACCTAACCCACAAGTATTTTTTTGACTTATTATAGTTAACTAACCAAGATTTGTGGCCAAATTGTGAGACAATGACCCAATTATCTTCAATTACTCGAATATTGAACATAAAGTCTAAAGGGCATATTTCGATCCGTAGTTTTAATAAAATTCTGGAATGGTTTAATGAATCCTTGCCTCCTGATCATACAATGGTTGATAGTTTTTACAACATGAAGAAACTTATAAGGGGTCTTGGTTTGCCTGATGAAAAGATTGATTGTTGCAAATTGGGATGTATGTTGTATTAGGGACATGATGTGGAATTACAAAAATGCAAATTTTGTGGTCAATCTAGGTTTAAGCTTAAAAAGCATTCAATGAAATAGAAATTAGTACTATAGAAGTGGATGTATTATTTCTCGCTAACTCCGAGACTTCAAAGATTTTATGCTTTTAAGGTTACTGCATCTCACATGAGATGACATACTAAACACGAACAGGAAGATGGATTAATGAGTCATCCATTAGATGCACTGACATCAAAACATTTCAATGACACCCATCTTGAGTTTGCATTTGAATGTCGAAATGTTAGGTTGGGATTGTAAATTGATGGATTTCAACCTTTTGGTCAATATTATTCATGATCAATCATAATTACTCCTTATAATTTGCCTCCTTAGATGTGTATGAAACAGGCATATAAGTTCTTGACAATGATTATGCCAAGGCCAACAAATCCGAAGCAAAAAATTGATGTTTTCTTAAAACCATTGATATCTGAATTGCAACATCTTTGGGAATATGGTGTTCAAACCTATGATGTCTCTCTGAAATAGAATTTTGTGTTGAGAGCAGTTTTGATGTGGATCGTTAGTGCTTTTTTGGCATTTGCCATGTTATCTGGATAGAGCACAACTGGAAAATTGGCTTGTCCTTATTGTAACAATGATTTTGATGTGTTTTATCTTCCAAATAGGGGCAAAATATGTTGGTTTGATAATCACAAAAAATTTCTTCCTCCAGATCATCCATTTAGAAGCAATAAACATAAGTTCCTTAAGAGTAGGATGGTAAAAACACCTCCTCCTCCTATAAAAGCTGGTGAAGTTGTAAAAGATTGAGGAATTAGGTTTGCTGAAAGTAACATAATTTGAAGCTGATGAAGTAAATAGAAACATTAGTCAAAACTTTAGTTGGAGAAAACGAAGTATCTTTTGAGATTTTCCATATTGGAAAACTAATATTATACATCATAATCTGGATGTGATGCATATTGAGAAGAATATTTTTGACAATTTTTTCAATACCATTATGAACATTGAAAGGAGGGCATAAGACAATACAAAATCTAGAGCTGATTTACAAATTTTTTGTAGAAGAAATAAGTTACATAAAGATCTTCACACCGGTAAATATCTGAAAGCATGTTACACTTTGGACAAGAAACAAAAGGAGCTTTTGTGTGAATGATTGAAAAGTTTCAAGTTTCCTAATGGTTTTGTTTCAACCTTGGCTAGGTGTGTGGATCTCAGGAAGTACAAATTATATGGGATGAAAAGTTATGATTGTCATGTATTTATGTAAAGACTAATTCTAATTGTATTTCGAGAGTTGTTTCCGAATAAGATTTGGGAAGCTATAACAGAATTAAGTTTGTTTTTCAAAAGCTTAACATCATCTGAAATGAATTTGGATGAAATAGAAAAACTAGAAAAGAAAATTTCAGTTATTTTGTGCAAGTTAGAAGGGATTTTTCCTCCAAGCTTCTTTGACTGTATGGAGCATCTACCTGTGCATTTAACATATGAGGCAAAACTAGCCGGTCCAATTCAATATCGATGGATGTATTCATTTGAGAGGTAACTCGACAAAAATTATTACAATAACCATATTTACATGCTTTAACTACAAAATTGTAATAACCATTTTCTCTAATATAGGTATTTGCATCTCTTAAAAAAATATTAAATATAAGGCCAGAGTTGAAGGTTCCATATGTAGTGCTTATTTAGTGGAGGAAGCTAGTACATTTTGTGGACATTATTTGGAGTCGCATGTTCACACAAGAGAAAGAAAAGTTTCTCGTAATGATGATGGGGGAGGAACAAGTGGTGCTGATAGTAATTTGTCCATTTTTACATATCCTAGATGAACATATGGACGTGAAACAAGAAGAATGTTAATAGAGGAAGAAATTAAGACTGCATATGGTTACATTTTATTGAACTGCCAAGAAGTTCTTCCTTTCGTGCAGTAAGTTGAACATGATTATTTCTTCATTTCAAATTTTATGTTGTTCATTACTGAAAAACATCATAATGTATTTAGATTCTACGAGGCATTGTTACGCGAGATAATGTCGGGCACAGGATGATATAAATAAAGAAGTTGGAAAACACTTTCCTCGATGCTTTGAGAGATATGTAAGTTTGCACTTATAAGTATTCTTATAGTTCAAAACCATTTTTAGGTGTTCTCATGACATTATACTTTTTAATGTGATAATTTCTTTTATATAGGTCTTAGAAAATCCAATAGAGAACAAGTTCATTTGTGATCTTGCAAAGGGACTTCTGTGAATTGTTAAATCGTATCTGGTGTATTTCGTAAATAGATACAAATACCATACAGAATATCATGGACATAGCATGGAAGCAATAAATAGTGGAGTTTCGATACAGGGAGATTTGATGAATTACTATGGTAAAATTATTGAAATACTTGAAGTTGAATACCCTACTTTGCCAGTTAAGTGATGTGTGATATTTAAATGTGACTGGTATGACCCAAATTTAAATGTTGGAACAAAAATGCATAGCTGGCACAATCTAGTTGAAATCAACTACTGAAGAAGATTGAGACAATTTGAACCTTTTGTCTTAGCGATTCAATCGACACAAGTGTGTTAAATCCCTTTTATAAGCTTACGATGAGATAAGATAGATTGGTTGGCAGTTTGCAAAGTTAAACCTAGAGGTGATTTTGAATCACATGGAAAAGGATAACAGAGAATTGAAAGTGAAGCATTTCAGGAAGATGTCACTTTTACAAATGCATCTGTCACATATAACAATAATGAACTTTTAAACGAACCATCTAACAAATATGTCAAAATTTCATCTGGAGAGGATGACGAGGGTCAGAGATTTAAAGAGGAGCCGGAGTTTGATTTTTATTCTTCCGAAGAAGAAGAAGATTGTAATTTACAATTAAGTTATGATAGCGATTAATTTGTATTTGTAATTGAATGTTTTAATAAACAAACACATTAGTTGCTTTTCAATATATTATGTAAAGTATTTCATTCAAAATCTTATTTAAGGAATGTCGATATAACGATTGGTTCTAGACGATAGTACTTCCTTCTGTTAGGAGGAATGTGACAAAATTGTTTCAACCCAAGGAATATACACTGCAGGAAATATCGTTGGTTCATACATTAAGGATTGTTTGCCTTCCATAGTTAATCTTCTACTTCAAGGTGTTTAGTATGATCTAGACAACGTCTTTTTCCTTATTATATATGTCTTATTTCCTTTGATGAAGTTATTATACATATTCACATTTGAACATTTATACTACATGTTGTTTTAAGCTTCCTTTAATCTCGAAGATGACATATATGCCGATAGAGGCGAGAGCGATGTCACAACGGCCTATAAAGGATTAGGGAGATCAGTTCTTGTCGATAATTCATCAATTCCACAAACCTCGTCTGGACATTCATGTAAGCATTAATATCCAGTTTTGGTTCGTTTAATGATTTTCTAATATGACATTATGAAAGTTCTATACTGATTGTGTTTTAGGTAAATCTGTTCCCGCTAGTAGTTCATGTCGAAAGTTAGTCTTCTATACTAAGAGCGGCGACTCATTCACTGTTTTCTCTATAAGCAGAAACATTATTGCAAGAAGGTGTTCAAAAGCCTACACCTGGTGGAAGAAGTATCATTGTTTCAATTGGTACATTTGAACATACCAGGACCTTTCTCAGAAATCTAGACATCGGGGACTCATTTACCTTTACTGATTTCCATATCATATGGAATCAAAAAAATAATTATATCATTGTGATTTATCGATGCAATACATTAGACTAAGCTTTAAAGTTGATTTATGGTTATATCTGTAAGAATTTGTTAAACAACTTCCCTACTAGTTAGACGTCAACCTGCATCCTATTGAATGTGGGATGTTATTGTTCTTGTTCAATGACTTTAACAATTGTTAACCTTTATTTTTGCTGTCTGTACTTGAATATGATATGCAACAAATTGCCTGATTTCCTTTTCCATATATTATGTAAAATATTGAATTCAAATTATTATATTTGTAGAAAATTTGATAAACAATGAATTTCAGGTAAAAATATGGGACCAAAGAGACAGTGTGAGGTACAATGGCCCAAGTTTAGAGTTCCGATTAGAGGTACTTACTATGTAGGTGGATCGTCACAGTCTACAGCTCGCACTGACTTACCTTCTCCCCCTCCAACGCCTACAGTTGCAAATGAGGCATCACCTACTGCTCCTCATGTTACACCATCCCCATCCCCAACTCATATATCCAATACCGCTTTATCAGATGAAGGAGACATACGCCAGTTTGGAGCTGAGGGACGTGATGGAAGGAAATACATAACAATTGTCAATCAGCTATAAGTGAAATCACATTAAAAACTATTTGTTTATAATTAAGTTATAGGTTTATTAGTTGTTTCATTTTATAAAATTACTTCTTATATTAAGTTGGTTCCATTTGGACCATGTTCCAAAAATATGACTTCTACATTTAAAGAAAAGATTGATCTTGAGGGTTATGTGTGGAAGAATATCTTTAAGGCCACAAAGAGATCTTACTTTCAGTAGTTTGAGGTACAATAAAGATTTATTTTTTTGTATTGATTTATATACACTAATTAGATAAATATTATTACATTATATATAGTAGTTTAATTTTTTCCTTTTTATTTCAGAAAGAATTTTTCTGGGATTCTGGTTTAGACGCCATCATACATAAAGTATGGGAGAAGCGAGCTCGTACACGTTATTGCAACTTTATTGGTGTGACACACAAGGCTGGTGCACGGTCGCATTATATTTCAAAGGAAGTATAGGGTTTTTGGCAAGAGTATTGGACATCACCTGAGGTAATGTCCATCTCAGGGCATAACTTCACTAATAGACGAGGAGACCCAGGGAGAGAGAGTCTTCCCGTACATATGAGAAGATCAATAACCCACCACAAGCATGCACATAAACTTGTAAGTATCTAAACTTTACACTTATTTTGTAAATGTTTTCCTTTGTTGTATTATAGATAATGATAATGGTATAAATGTCTAGTACCATATATGGTTGTGTTGAGTTATTTTCTTTATTCAACAGGGAAAATATCATAAAAATAGAGGAAACTATGCATAAATTTTTATAAATTGTAGTTCACATCTAACAATTTAGGTTATACATATAGGAAAAGTCATTGGGTATCAGGCCCATACCAACTTAGTTGTTTTTGCACACTCACATGAAGAAGCATGACAGTGTGACATTTATCAACAACTGATGTAGAGAACTGAATGTATGTGAAATTATGCATTATTATTATTTATTAATAATAATCCCTTACTAATGTAAACATTGCTTCATAATAGGACCAAATACAACAAACCATTCAGCTACAGTCACAGGAGGAACAATCTTTTGATGAGACTTAGATGTATCTTGATGTTGTGGGTGGTAGGGATCATCGTAGAAGGATATTCGGGCTAGGTTCACTTGCGAATACATGTTATTTGCAATCCTTCACGTCCAGTATAGTAGCGTTTAGTAGACCAATGCAAACCAATGAAGTCACCGAGTTTCGGGCCACAGTGCATACATTGATGAACCAAATAGCTCACATGAAAGAGCAGATGGACCAGATGGCTCACGTGAATCAGTAGATAGTCTAGATTGCTTAGATGAGACAGGAGCTGGAGGAGCAGATGGCTCAGTTGAGACAGGAGATGGAGCAGTTGCAGGGGAGGCTTAGCAACTCAGAGCACTCACAATCACCATAACATTAGGTTATGATAGCTGTAATGTTTTTATTACAAACATAAGTTATGTACATTGTAATATTTTTATGATCAATTAAGATAATTTTAACTTTATATCATCAATTAACTTTCTGATTAAACAAATTATATATTTATACAAATTAATTTATAATGCACAGGTAATTCTTAACTCTTGAAATTATGCATTTATCATAAGATAATAAAATCAAATTTAATGCATGATTTGTTAAAAAATTCTTACTTCTAATTGTCGATGGAATATATAATACTGTCAAAAAAAGCAATCTAATTTAATGACAAAAACACTAACACCATCGATAAATTAGATTTTTTTGCGACGGTTTTATATATTATGTCATTAAATATGAAAAATTCATGATTATATTAACTTCGGTTTACTGTCAGAGAACTTCCATCGGTAAACTTTGCTAACGGTTTCGTCCATTATATTTTTAGTCAGTATATCAATGGAATATGTAATACCGTCGAAAAAAGCAATCTAATTTACCGACGAAAATACTAACACCATCGGTATTTAGATTTTTTTATGACGATTTTATATATTCTGTCGATAAATACGAAAATTTCATGATTATATTAACTTTGGTTTACTGTCAGAAAAATTCCATCAGTAAGCTTTGCCAACAGTTTCATCCGTTATGTTTTTCTGTCGGTAAAATATACTGATGGAAGCATATAAAATGTTTGTCTTTAAATTTACCTACGATTTGTTCGTTGTTAAATTCTGTCGGTAATTATTTTTACCAATGGAATTCTTCCGTTTACTGACGGTTTTGTCTGTTGGTAAAGTTCATATTTCTTGTAGTGATCAGGACAAATTATTTATTTCTATATCTCTAAATTGTAAAATTTATGGGATTAATTAATTATCTATAATTCAACTTGACTTAATATTTAAATTGATAAAATATATGTTGATCTTTGAGATTGTTGTGGGTCAAATCCATTTTATTTATCTAATTCCACTAAACTTGAACTCCATAAGTGTTAACTATCTTCATAAATCAAAAGGAAAGAAGTTGTGGGTGATCATATGTGGTATAAAATATTATACTTTTGAGATTTAAAGATAAATTTGAGAAATAGAAGTTGCATGTGACAAAACACATAATGATGAAAGAGTTTTACAGTCCATATAGCTGTCATCAACCATCTCTGTAATTTGTTTAGGAGTATATATATCAATTTGTACCCAATTATGAGGTTAGAGAGGAGTTTTTGAAGGGAGAGTTAGAAAAGCTTTAGCTGCATTGTTTTGTTAGGTATTCTTTTCTTGAAACCTTAAGACTTGTAACTTGATATTATTGGATTTAGTAGATTTCTTGTTGGAGAAATCTACTAAATCCAATTTTCTTATTATCATCTATATCATTTGAATAGTTTGTTATTGGATTAATGATCTCAAAGATCATGATAGTGTTATTGTGTAAAGCCCTACTAAGTAGTATTAGAGCTTTATGTATGGAGAGTGACAATAGCTCTACAATAAATTTGACATTGACTAACTACTCAATAGAGACTTATAATGGAAAATCTCCTGTATTATAATGATCTATATGATCCAAATTGATTAGGATAAAGTACAAAAGATAATATCTCGTCTAAGTCAGAAAAGATAACAGAAAGAGTAAGAGAAGATGAAGTTAAAGACCTTGGGAACTATTTGATAATGGATTGATATCAAATTATTCAACCACGTATCTTAGGGCACGAATCCTTTATAGCTATAAAAGAAATTAGAGGGTCTTTATAAGAGGAAGGTCGTTCACAACAAGGCCTCCTTAATTAAAGACTTGTAAACCTAAATTTGAAGACTAAGAAATCAATGTCGAAGCTTCTTAACTATTTTTGGGACATCATCAATAAGTTGGCCACTATAAGGATTATTCTTGATGATAAATTACGCACATTGTTCTTATTAATTTCTTTGATGGATAGTTAGGAAACTTTGGTTGTGACTATCAGTAAGCCCACTTTGGATAGTGTGCTTTCTATAGATGTGATTAAAGAGAGAATGTTCATGATTAGGAGGAAAGAGATCAATGTTAATAATATACAGGCTCTTTTTGGTAAACAAAATAGAGGAAGAAGCAAGAGTAGAGGTCCAAAGGGCAAGTCAAAGAACAAGTCAAAGTAAAAGATGGTAAAGAAACTAAAAAGTGTCACTACTGCACCAAACCTAGTCACATAAAGAAGTTCTACTATAAGTAAAAGAGATACTAGAAGAAGTAAGACAACCAAAAGGATGGAGATGACAACAACACTTCAGTAGCAACATCAAGTATATATGATGAAGTATTGTTGATTTATGTGACTAATGAGTGTCTACATATTACTCCCTCTGATTTATGTGATTTATTGATACGGAGACATCTTATCATTATGCTCCAAGGGGAGAATATTGCATCAACTATAGGAGTGGTGATTTTGGAAGCATGAAGATGGGAAACTAGAGAATGTGCTTGATCAAAAGAGATATCAGAACATGTTTAAGAATGGAAAGTAGAAGTTGTCTATAGGAGCATTGATGAATGCTCAAGGTTCATGTGAGCATTCCTTTCGAAGTCCCAATAAGTGGTATCAAGGTTCGACAAAGATTGATAACATGCTTGCATTTAAAATGAGTTTGAGTTTATTTAATTTTCTTTATTTTATTAGAGTCCTCTATCCTAATACTATAATCAAATAGTTGAATTTTAAGAGTTTTACTTAAATACTATTCAAACTAAATGAGCATCATCTTTGATTGATTTAGTTTTATCACTCATGTATCTTTTAATAATACATTCTTTGGTTTTACTCAGAATTTATCTCAATCATCTCAAAATAATTATTGCAATTACTACAAAAATTATGTTCGTGTTATTTCTAATTGTTAAGGATTAGAGCATAAGAAAAATTTTGGTTAACACATTAGATCTCAACCTTTAGTTGATAATGGTACTACTAAAGAGTCTTTTGACAACATTTTTCTTAAATTTTTTATGGAACACATTCAAGATCTTCTTTAAAGCTTAAAATAAAATTTTAACAAATCCATGTTATAAGCCTTATTTGTCACATCAAGTATTTCTTCTTCATATTTCTTTAATTTTTCTTATTACAATCATACAAACCCAAATTCTTCAATCTTTACATTTAAAAGTTGTCTAGTTATTTTACCTATTGTTCACATTGAAGATAACTAAATTATGATTGTTTAAGAAATAAGAACAATTCATATAAAAAAGTTTATTTGCTTATGAAATCTTTCATGCACCAAAATTTTTCTTAAATCTTTCTTGAAGGACATAGTTATTTCATGTAGGATTTATGGATTAGGGAGATTACTGGGACTAGATGTAAAGTTAGTCTCCTAGTTGAGCTTACCTCTCTTCTTCTTCCTTCCAATAACATTGTTACATTTGTTAATTCTTATATTTCTATTTCCAAATTGAAAATCTTAATTTTATTTTTGTTCGGAATATTTTTAAGTAAATAATGTTGAATGTGTTTTATATTAGTTTTCGAAATATCACACCTAATTGTTTAATAGTACTTTTGTTTTTCCTATTCCTTTTAACTAATCTATTATGATATTTTGGGTCTTTCTCATTATATTTACATGGGTGGTTCATATTATTTTGTGATTTTTTAATAATTATTTTATATTCTTATAGATATATCTTATGAGTTACTTTATATACTTATGTTTTGAAAATATGATTGCTACTTAATTTGCTTATAAAATCAAAATACTTCATACTAATAATTTCATAAAATATGAAAATGCCAATCTTCTCCAATTGTTATCCTGTGATGGAATGATAGTTCAAAGATCTTTTCTGGAATGTCACTACAAAATAAGAATGCAAAAGAAACACCAAACACTTTTTAAATATAGTTAAAACCTTTTGGATCTCTTTGTTATATCCTAAAACTTTTTAGGGAGAAGCTTTTCATTTGCTATCTACATAATCATTCATACTACTTCTCGAGTCAATGGAAATATTTATCCCTACAAACATCCACATAATCATCTTTTAAAATGTTAGTAATGTATGTTTTCTTCTTCAACCTCATGAATACACTAAATAGAGCCAAGAGCATGGCTTTAAATTTTTTTTTAGGATATGAAATTAAACACAAGATTTATCATTGTTGAAATCCTCTTTTCAAATTACTACAAATTTCTCGTCATGTTACTATTTGGATATATAAAATATTCCTAGTTATAAGTGTTGGAACCCCTCCCCGGCGAGTCGTGGGCCCGACGTCCTACGTGACATCTGGGCGCGCATCTCACGAGGGAGGGATTCCTCACCACGAAAGCAACCTCGAAT